>QZLH01000776.1:25015-38811 GCA_003833135.1 Oehlia diaphana | reverse complement strand
AATTTGTACTGATATTAATTAGATTATTTTTAATAATGTAAAAAAAAAGGGTTTATATTAAAAAAATAAACAAAAAAAAAAAAAAAAAAAAAAAATTAAAAAAAAAAAAAAAAAAAAAAAATTATGGTTTAAAAAAAAAAAAAAAAAAAGGGTTAAAAAAAAAAAAAAAAAAAAAAAAAAAAAAAAAAAAAAAAAATTCGACGTAAAAAAATTATTTATAATTCATATTGTATCACATTTAAACCATTATTATGAATAATGTGATTTTTAAAGTGTGATAATTAGATTGTTTTGTAATAATGTAAAAAAAGGGATATATACTCAATATAAACAATAAATAAAAACAATAAAAACTTAATATAACAACGTATTTTTATACATAGCTAAAATTTTAATGTACTGTACTCTCTGATTTTTGGGAACTCAATCATATATATAAAGCCCATCTTGTCAAAGAAAAACAACCTAAAAAAATTCTAAAACCCTTCCATCTAGTTTAAAGAGTAAAAAATTAATCACCCTTCAAATTTTAAATTTCCTAATCATATTAGTTATTTTTCATTTTTTACTTAATATTATCATTTGGATTTTAAACAACATGAATTCAAATAACCAAAATACACAAGATTATTACAATTTATCAATGGACCAAGCTGAAGACAGCTCCGTTTCTCAACAAATTCTTAATAATAATATCAATGGCAATATCCAACATACTTCAACTAACGACGTAGGAACATCTAATATGAGCCTAAACGCCTTGCATAATGTTAATATCGCAACTCCTGTACCTCAAAACGTTACATTTGAATTTTACTTTCCTTTACCGAACGATACACGTATCTATCACGTTACATTTCAGTATATCGAATTGCACCCATTAGAAAATGCGAGACTCTTAAATGATAGAATTAATCTATCTCACATTCCTGATTACCAGTTGTCGCACCATTATAATTTACAATTCCTAATTCAACAACAGATTCAGCAACAAATCCAGCATCATATTTATCAGCAAAATGATATTCAACATATTCAACAACAATCCTTCAATAATACTCAATCTACTTCCCAAGAAGTATATTCAAATAATGACACTTACAGTAACGAAACTGTTTCTTACAATATGCAAGATACGAGGAATACAGGATTCCAGAATTCTTTCTAAAGGCTAAGAAACTATTTCCTCTTTTTTTATTTTACTTTTAAGGTTCGAAATAAAAGTTCCATGAATGATAAATTCTTTATACAACTGAGCTAAAATATTCAATTTTAAGTTAATAGCTTTAATCTTACATTGCTCTATAAATTTTTTAACATAACCAAATGGCCCTTATCAATGTTAGTATTTTATAAACTAAGGGTAATATAAGAAATTTAGCTTTTGCAAATGAAAGTTTAACTTTAATTTTCTTGTGTAAAGTTTAGTATTTAATTTATTTCTTTTATTTATTTAATTTCTTTTTTCATTTCCTTTTTTTTTTGATTATTTACATTTCATTATTTTTCAATTATATTGTTTTATTTTCTTGGTTTTTTTTATAATTAGGACAAAAATGTTCAATAAAAAATTACTCATAATTATTTTATTATGTTTTCAAAATCCAATTAACAAAAAGAATTTTTAAATTAAAATTGTTAATTATCTTAATATCTGATACAGTATATTGCTATTTTATTAGCAACATATCGGTGGGTTGGTTCATCGCAATTATAGGTTATCGTCAAATTGATCAGCGTACACGGGATTTAATATTTTTCACGTTAAAACAAAAAAAACTTAGTATAAAAACCCGGGTTAACCCATCTAACATAGTTAACAACCCACCTAACTTACCATTTTTAAGTTGTATGAATCGTTATAGTAAATAGTTTTTTTTATTTTTTAACTGGTTTTTCTGTTTCTATTTTTTTCTTTTCTGGCATTTTTTTCTTAAAAAAATTTTGTTTTGACTTCTTTTTTTTCTTTTGTAGTTTCCTATTTACAAAGATATTTTTAGTGATATATATTGAAGGAAGCTAAAACTTGCTTCTTCAACACTTTTTATCTTTATTTTGTCATAGTGGAGGATTTATTTTGAATTAAGGTGGCTTAGCAATAACACGTGATATTGCGGATGCGGCCATATGATATAAATATTGTCACAATTCTGAGTTGTAAAATCTATTAATTCCTGTAAATTTTCTAACGTAAAATTTATTGTATTTTGCGGTATATAAGCACCCTTTTTTGCACTTAATGCCGGCCAAGATCCTCATAATTCTGGCCAAAATACCATAATTCTGGCCAGGGGTGCTTATGCATTTGCACGTGATAGCGTTAGCATTAGCCAGTTCGTACGTTAATATCGTACACCCCACTGTATATTAAGAAACCTCCTTAATTATACTAACAGCAAAATACGGTAATAAATTATTCTATGCATTTAATACAGAAAATTATTTCGATCTTATTTTTTTGGAAAAATTTTGGTGTGATTATTAATAATTTTTTAGGATATGATTTTTGAGTTATTGTTTCTTTGATTTAAAATTCTTTATTTATATCAGATATTCATATGATTGGTTTTATATGAACATTATGGTAACATTATAGTATTGGAAGAAAATCTGATTTCGTTAACGCAAAGTTATAAAGAAAGGAAGAAAGGCCGAAAGAGATGAAAGTATATAGAAGTTATAAAACCAGTCGTGTTTATTTATGCTGAAAAAGATCGCGTGAAAAATTTGACAAAGCCAAATTATTGATCAATGGGAAAAAATAAATAACGTGAAACCAGATTACCAGAATAGTAAGAATAATATTAATATACAGTACAGTATAATATATAAGGAATTTCATTCAGAGGAGAATGAATTACAAATTAAATCGATGTACATTCCAGAACATAAGATCATGAGAACTAAACAAGGATCGACAAAACTTGAAAAAACAGGTATGGATACAGGATCTCCTCATTGGCAAAATAATGGATTTGGACTATAAAAAGGTTATAGTAGTTGTGAATTTATGGTGTAATGCTGGCCAGTTTTGTCCATCACCACCAGTGAGCTTTTAGTAATTTCAATAGCAAAAAGAGAGTCGATCATCATCGGAAATTAAATATTATGGTACAGAAATGTTGACTTATGTAACGATTGACAAATGAATAACTCTTTCCGAAATTTGCAATTTTATTTATAATTCCGCAGTAAAAAAATTTTAATTATGATATGTATTATTCTTGATACACAAAAATGTCTTGTCTTAAAATAAATAGAGTTATATAAACCGTCAGTCTTCATATGAAACAGCAAGCTAAAGAACTAATAAAGTGAACTTTTACGGAATTTTGGTATCTTTTCTTCACTTCACAAATACATATCCTACTTTATAAATACAATAACCGACATACTTGTGACAAAATATTACGTAATAGATACGTTATTATATCGGCTAAGTCAGAAGATATCATTTCGATAGTTGAGAAAGAACAAACTGTCATTAATTCGCATAATAATTTCAAAACGAGAAAAAGGGACCAAATAGGAATATCTGAGGGAACAATTAAAAAATATCAATGACTACTTCACAATGTTATGTAATGAGTTGAGGAAGCTTTATCTGATATATAGATGCGACTAAAATTCCAGTAATTACCGCACTGGCGAATAAAGCGCAAACTCAAAAAACGTGACATTCGAGGAACATGCGGTATTGATCCTTTGTGTGTGGGGGGGTTCGGCTCAAAAGGGTTGCGTTTGTACCCTCTGTCCTGGTGGTCACTATTTTGCCAAGTAATTTGGGATTCTCTACAGGCTTGAGATACAGTATGGCAATCGCGTGCTGTAATGATATTATATGCAAAAGTAGTATGAAAGGATTTTATAATAAGGACTGTCACATATGGATTAGTGAGAGGTGCTTAAACATATTTAAAAATCTATAAACTCATGTGGCGACAGTACCTGCTGCATCTCGGGATGTATTCAGAGAATTCCTTATGACCTAACAGTCTGGCATGGTTGTACCAGGTAATACTTCTTCACATAGCATGTACAGTAGCTACAACTCTTACCTATGGAAAACAAAAAGAAAATTTTTTTGAGGAATATTAAGAGAACGTCTGAACCATAATATGTTGAATCACAAGATGGTCATTGTATTACATTCCCGTGGCTTACAGAAACTAGCGTAGTAGTTAAACCTTCGATAAAAAACAAGTACTATGTAAATTTAATATTGCTGAAATCATTCTCTCGGTTTATTTAAATGTACCTGTTTCTGGTAATTATAGTTTTATTTTTTTTTTTAACTACTGTACTTACGTATTAATTATTTTCTAATGCTAATTGGTTCCGAATTGAAACGCAAAAAATCCAATCATCGTTATTAGGCGTTAATGGGTGGCTAAATATATCATTTCTTAACCCGCAGATAAACGAAGAAACTAATGGTGTTCTTTAACAGGCTCAAGAAATTACAAGAGCACTAATCGGCCTGGACTTAACTGAGTTCTAATCTCAATTTACAAAGAAAGAAAGCAAAATCGGGAATAATACTAAAAAGCCGAAAGAGAGTCTAAAGAGGGGAAGAAAGATATTATTAATAGGGATGGATGGTGGAAATAAGTAAGGTGAAGGTAAGAAAAACGAATCACCAATATCCATTGTCAGTTGTGAAGGTTTATATAGCGTTTTGAAAGTATCTGTTAAATTGATTAGTTTGCTGTAGATGGTAACCATTCTAATAAAAGAGTGGAGCATCAGGACGTAACGACTAACGAGGATTCCGTAAGTAGTTGAAAAATTTAGATACATTATTTTGGGAACTCTTTAATATTTTGAAACAAAAAGAAAGAAAAAAGCTATAACGATCGAATTTTATCTTTACAAATAGTAATAGTCTTAAAAGCAAAAATAAACACGAATAATTATGTTCTTACTTGTTTATACGAGTATATAAATTTTTTTTAAAAGAGTGAAAACATTTTAGTGAACTTCATTCTAATTATATAAAAAAAATTAAGAATTGTTTTTATTGATAGTAAGTACTATAGTAAGTAAACGTGACGGTTATGACATGTTTATTGTTACATGATACAAACTCAATTCATATACTAACTATGTCTCAAAAATTGATAAAAATAAGAAGAAAACTACGAATGTAATAATAAAATAAATAAAATAAGATAATTTGTGAATTAAGAAAAATCCAATCTAATGTAAAACCAAAAATAAATCACCAAAAATAGACGTGAAGACACATTTTGCATATGTATTGCTATCATATGATTAAATAAATAAAAATAATTAAAATGAAATTGGTTAAAAAATAAACCTTAAACAAAGAAAATCATTCATTCTTTAAAGAGTAAAAAACGACAAAGATCATTTAATTTAGCTAAAAAAAGTCAACAATTATTTTAGAAAAAAATAAAAATGAAGTTAACATTTCATAATCAACTTTTATTGTCGAACTTTAAAAGTAAAATAAAAAAAAAATGAGAAAAAGTTACGTTCATTTTACCTGAAAAATGTATGATAGAAGCACTTAGCCCTAAGAAGAATTCTGGAATCTTGTATCTTGCATATCATAAGAAACATTTCCGTTTACTGAAGTTAAAATTGTATTATAGATGTCATTATTTGAATATACTTGGGAAGTATCGAAGGGCTGTTGAATTCTATTTTGTTGATAAACGATAGAATGTTGGACTTGTTGCTGAATCTGTTGTTGAATTAGAGATTGTACATTATAATGATGTGGCAAAACATAATCAGGAATACGATTAATTCCATTATTCAAAAGTTGAACATTTTCTGATAGATTTATTTCAGAATAAGTAACACGATAGATACAGTACGAGTATCATTTGATAAATGATAATAAAATTCAAATATAAAATTATGAGGCGCAAGAGTCGTAGGTTAATATTATTAATATGCAAGGTGTTTAAATTCGTATTAGATACTCCAGCATTATTAAATAAAATAAGTTGGATGTTTTCATTGTTATTAAGAGAAGCGGAGATATTTTCAGTTTGATTCGTTGGTAAATTATAATAATCTTGTGTATTTTTGGTTATTTAAATTCATGTTATCCATAATCCAAATAATAAGAAATTTAAAATTTAAGAGCGAATTAATTTTTACTCCTTAATCAAGATGGAAGATTTTTAAGTTTTTTTGGGCTTTTTTTTGACAATAAAGAATGGATGTTTTTGCGCGACTGTATCTGGTTTGACTCTGGGAGGGTAACACAGGTTCATAAATCATTTTTATAGATAGATTAAACAAATATTTTATAATAAAGTTGTCTTAAAAAATAAAAAATATTACACTAGAAATAAAAAACAAAACATACAAAGTCATTATGTAATATTATTAAAGGAAATTTAAATTTTCGGACTTATCGGATCATTTACATGATGTATTTATTTATTTTATTTGTTTTATCATTTTATCATTTTAAAGAAGGTTCCCAAGGAAAAAAAAATTTTTTTTGGTGGGTTAAAAGTTAAAACGATCTTTTTTTTTTATTTTAGGATTTATGGCGTAACCTTAACAGATTATCGCATAAAAACTAACCTCAAAAAATTATTTCCAGAAGTGAAGAAATCAAATAGTATTTAATACTCTTACTGTACAAATAATATTTAGACGTCAATATTCTTTGGATATTACATAGTACAGCAGTTGATGACGCCGAGACGCTTTCATTTGTTTGTTTTTCTTTTAATCATGTAATAATAATATAAAATTTACAATATCCTACTCAAGTTCTTAAAATGGAAATAATGGTGTTATTTTTTTAATTGTATACTAAATAAATAGTACAGAAAATTAGAACAATGAATGAATATTGGCCATATTGAGATCTAAGATATCTAAGATCTATGGATAAAACATGTGGCGCAGCCTTCTATTATGTAATATGTACACATTTTATTTACTTATTTGGGTTAAACATGTGATGTTTATTTTCAATAAAACCTATTGAGTAATAATTCAATTTTTCCATAAGTTTTTTTTGGTTCTATTATAAATGTCGAAATGATTATGACACATAAATACTGTAACTCAAAACACTATTGTAAACTTGTTACAACTTTAAACAGATAATTATTCTTCAGCTGCACTTAAAGTTGATTTATATATATATATATAAATACAAAAATCTTAAGAATAAAAAACAATCGCTACATACTTATAAAAAGTGATAGGAATTTACAATGAAAAATTTACGTAAATTATTTCCTTACTCGTAATATCTAAAACGCATCCGTACATTAAAAATAAATTGGAGAAGCCCCAAAACTATGTTATAATTATTGATTATTGCGTTAAACTAGTTTCTAACAAAGTAAATAAGATTGAAGAAATTTAAAACCCTCAAAAGAATCAATCCAACAAGCTTTCCAAATTTATCATAATACAATATTTACCCTAAATAATGTTCCCCGTAAATTGTAATAGGGATCCGTCAAATCCCGAAGCTCGCGGGTAAAATATCCAAACATTCTAAATTTATACCTTCAGGATTCTAAGCTTCGAGATTTCGTACCAAATCCCAGCTTATCAAGATTCAAGATTTACTTTAGAAAATTTATAAAAGCTTGTCGTTATTACCATACAATTTTACAACGAGACATTTCTATCAAATTTAATAATTGGTAATATCTTGGCGAAAATTAAAATTTTGATTTTTTTACCTTTTACTTCTTATTTTTTTTTTATCTCATTCATGTAGGCTTTATCAATACATTATCTCTTATTGTTACATCATTACATTTCTTTTTTACGTATGTCGTGCGTCATCTGATTCACGTCAGCTGTCAGAGCGCAAATCGACAGTCGACACACAATATTATACATATATATACATATTTTTAATAAAATTCAGAATATTTTGCTAATAAGAATAATGAAATTTTCAATTACGTGTATAAACATGCCTAACATGTCCTTAATTAAACGAGATTTTTTTGTTTTTATCGTTATATGATATAAAATTTTGAAATTACACCAAACTACCCTAAAGTTCGAATGGATTAAATTCAAATCCAAGTTCCAAGTTATCGAAATAAATAAGTAAACTAGAATATCACAGATGCACAAAAAATAGGCACATTTATTAGTTTACACCGATAAGTAAATTACCATTTTAAAAGAGGTTATTTTGAATTTAACTAACTAAATGAACAAATCATTATACTTTATCAAGAAACGTTAAAAGATTACCTTAATATAGTTTTTTATCATTAGTATTATTCATTTATTTTATTCTTTTATCCAAAAGTTTTTACTAATGCAATTAATATACAGTAATACACTAAATATTAAAAGTTTTCTAATAAAATAAAATTTCGAGATGTAGATAAACTGCGCCGAATGCTGATATTCTTTTGTCAATAAAGGATTATATGAATAACGGAATAGCAGATAAACAGATTCTATGCCCAGTACTAGATGATGAAGAATATTATTCTTTTTCCTTCATTTTCGTTAATTTTTTTAATTTTTGTAATTCTTAATTTAATTAAAGTTATAACACCAGCTTAAGACCTAGTACCTGCTCAACCGTTGTAAATTTTTTCGTTGTTTTTATCACCAAAAATTTATTAGCTCCGCCTCACTCCTTACTGCGCCTTAATTTCAAATGCTGAAATGTTAAAAGAAGTTTACAAAATGTATTAATAATGCAAAATTTTATAGCACCAATCTAATTGTTCCTTTGTAATCTTTTCTCTCTATTTTTTATTTCAAACTAGTTGTAGCCCGTCGCGCTGCGCCGGGGAATTGAGTGATTTGATCTTCTCCAGTAACACCATCAAAAAAAGCTTTTTTTGATGGTTACGCTGGGGGAGTTGAGTGATATGCATGCTATCATGTGATTTATTGTTTTTAAATTTGATTGGCTGCTCAGTGTTATCATTTTCAAATAATCTTAAATGCGTATATCTTTTAATTATTTTATTTTTTGAAATGAAAGGTCCTTTGAAAGTTTTTTAAAACAGTCAATAAACTGATATGTAAGTCTTTCTTATTAATTTATTGTTTCTATTACCTTTTTCTGTTGTTAAAATTTATTAATTGTTTCCAGAAGTCCATTTTGTCTCCAGGTGGTGTTCCTATAAAACCATCAATAAAATGTTAGGAAACGTTCTTAAACAAAATTGGCAAAAGAAAGTAAAAAACCTTTTGTCTCCAAGAATCTCTGGAAGGTGTTCCTATAAAAAAATTATTCAAAGAACGTTATTAGGAAACATCCTTAAACAAAATTAGCAAAAGAAATTGAAAAACTTTTATTTTCAAGAGTCTCTGGATGTTGTTCCTATAAAAAAATTATTAAAAGTACATTAGGAACATTCTTGAACAAAATTAACAAAAGAAATAAAAAGAAACTTAATTTTCATCTCCAAGAATCTCCAGGAGCATTTCTATAAAAAAAAATATTGAAAGAACGTTAGAAACATTCTTAAACGGAATTAATAAAAGAGATGAAAAAGAAAACTTACCTTTCATCTAGGGCATTCCATAAAAAAAAGTTATTGAAAAAACATTAGGAAATGTTCTTAAAAGAAATTAATAAAAGAAATAAAAAAGAAACCTTACCTTTCATCTCCAAGAGTCGCCAGGAGGCGCTCCTACAAAAAAAAAATCATTGAAAGAACATTAGGAACGTTCTTAAATGAAATTAACAAAAAAAAAAAAAAATGAAAGAATTTTACTTTTTGTCTTTAAGAGTGTTCCTATAAAAAAAAATTATTTCAAGAACATTAGAAATGGTCTTGAACGAAATGAATGGGAAAAAAATGAAACCCACTTACCTTTTATTTTTAGGAGTCCATTTCGTCTTTAGAGTATTCCTACAAAAAAAGGGTAATTAAAAACATTATAAAAGTTCCTAAATGAAGTAAAAAATAATTAAAATGTAAAATGATATCACGTGATAGGGCGCCAGGTGCGTTCAAATTTTAAACCCTTTTATCTATTATTTATATCTATATAACTAAAAAAATTGGGTCATATTTAAATTAGTCATATAAAAGATTTTAAAATTGTATAACGATATAATGTGTATTTAATTGTATTATTGATTTTTATCTTGTTATTTTTTAGTTAAATTATGATCGGTAAATCAATATCGTGAATACGATCATTACCATTTATTTATATCATCATTTTATCATTAGTATGATACGAATGCCGATCAATTTATATAATAAATCATTAAAATCGTACTATGAATACCGGTTGACTGAAATTATCGTAGCTTTATTACCAAATTACCAAATTTAGATATTTTAAAAAAAGCTATTATAAAATTAAAATTATCAATAATATTATAATTTAACATAAAATATATTTTTGATCCCTGTTTCCCTGTTTCATATGATATATCTACATAACATATTATAATTAATTTTTTCATTACATAGCACATATTAAAGTAAGTTAAATCAATAACATAAATACTGTTATCTATATAATTAAAAAAATTCTTGTAATGGGTGGTCTGTCTGCTCCCGAAATATTTGATCTATATTATTATGGTTAAAATCCATTAATCAGCCAAATTGCTAATCATTACTATTTTATTACTGAAATTAAAAAAAATTAATAAGCCCGTTTATCGATTACAAATACTTATTATAACTATGTACTCTTTTTATGATTAGGTTGAAGGTCCCTGAAAGTGTGACCCAAAGTATTCATGTCGGGTATTTACTAATTAGATCCCAATTTAATTTTTTTTTATAACAATGGGACACAATGATTTTTTTTTAAAAATTTATATTTTTTTGTCAATAACAATATTTTTTTCATAATAACAATATTTTTTTCGTCAATAACAATAGGATACAATGTAATTTTTTTTGGTATTAATAATGATATTATTCATTCAATATTAAAATTTTTTGATAACAATAAATTCCAAAAATACATTATTTTTATCAAAATGTTCTTTTGATAAATCATAAATCATCAATACATAATTTTTTTTGTGATAAAACATCAATTTTCCATCAACATAATATGTAATATTTTGTTAATACTAAATTAATATAACTTCACTTCAGAAACATTTGAAGATAAAATGCCTGAACAATGTAAAAAAAGATTAAATAATGAAAGTCAAACCTATCACACAAAAAAAAAAAACAAAAAACCAAGTGTAGAGAACAAATAACCAATTATAGAACAGACATGCATAAATCTCATAGAGCATCATAATTATATATCATATCAATGTATTAAAATTTTCATATTACATCAAAAGAACTGTCGGACAAAAAACATTATATATAATGAAATTATTCATAATACCAACAACTTATTAGTTCCAGTGCGAAGCAATGGCTAACTGCTAATATACAGTACATATAAAATAATTAGTACTGTTAGGCGCAGATGAATCATGCGGTACACAATTCAAAGATTATTTATACAGGCTAATCTAAACGTTAGAAGATCGACATGTATTTTTTTTATTATATTATATAAAATATAGATATAATATCACGTGATTCACATGATACAAATTCATCTTATGACGAATTGATTTAATTTTTGCTGACGAAAGAAATGATTTTGACTAGTGTATAGTTCTTCGTTTATTTTAGTAACTCTTTCATTCAACATATGATGGGATTGTATGTTAAAGGAATAAAGGTATTATAGTGATTTCTTACATAATTTTGATGATGGTTAAGAGGAGTGTAATGATTTGAAACATTTTGTAATTTTTGTAATTTTTGTGAAATTGAGTAATTTGTGCTTTATCACTTTGAATTTTTCTGGAAATAATTTTCGTATTAACGTATTAGTTAGATGTAGAGAATAAAAATTTATTTAAAGTAGATTAACTTTGGGAAATAAACTTTACGATCTTATATTTTTATATTTAACTAAATTATAGTTATTTTAATTTTTCTTCTTAAAAATGCGTCTAATTTAATACTTAAAATAGCTTAAATTAATAATTAAATAGCTTAAATAATATGCGTGTAATTAAATGAAATAGCTTAAATCAATAGCTGATAGCTTAAATTTAAATACGCGTCTAATTTAATACTTAAATTAAATTAAATTAATGGTAGAATTTATTATTAATTTTTATCGTTTAATATAAGGTATTTCAGTTATACATTACGTGTGTCACAGGAGTTAAAACCCTTTTAATAATTTTCAGTTGATCAAAGTCAATTGTTTTTTTTAAATTTTCTTTTAAAAGTTTTGATCAAACTATTGAAACTTCTTATTTAATTTTTTTTTAAAAGTTTTGAACTTTCAAAATTTTTAAATTTTTTTTGATCAAACTATCAAACTTCTTTTTGAAATGTTCATCCAACTTTTTTTGAAAAGTTTCGAGTTTTTAACTTTTTTTTTAGTTTCTAAATTCCAAAAAATTTTTTTGAAACAAGATTTTGGCATGTGCAATATTTTTTTTATTTTGTCCTTCATTAAATGAACATCATTAACATTTTACATTTTTTAGACGGTTCTTAAGATTTCTTTGGATGTGAAATTTTGGTAATTCCAGGTAAGCACGGAAATACCATTGTCCGAATCAGGTTCCCACCTTGTTATAGTTGTGTCACCAGGGGCGCTATGTCAACGGAAATTTAGTACGTTGATCGCTTAAAAATCCACGGCTATCCAATTATAACAAGAGGAACATTAATTTATTTTTAATGTACTGTATTTATAATTAAATTTAAATTATATTTTACAATTAAATTTTATAATTTATTTTACTACAATTTATTAAGTATACATGTTAATAAATTAATATTACAATTAATGTATGATTGTACGATGTCCTACAAGATCAAAATATGTTTAAAAAATTTGAATTTTAACACTTCAAAAAAAAAAAAAAAATAAAATAAAATAAAATAAAAACTATATGTGCAAAACAAAAAGAAAACAATATTTTTAACATTTTAAGAAATGATTTAGTCAATCGTTGTATACTTGTAGATACGTTGCACAAATGCCTCAATTAATTTATTTCAACTGATGTTCGATATCATTTACTCTTTATTAAAGATTATTATTCCAGCTCGCCACTATTTCGAGACTGATCTTTGTTAAAACTTTATCGAAATATTATCAAAAACTTAGCAAAAAATGTCGTCCCAAGATAGATACTAATTTGAAAATATTTGGTGACGAACATGTACAGTAACTGCTAGGTCGCAAAACACCAGGTTTCTGTAAAGTTGACGTTGATAAATTTTATGTCGGTGAAACAGGTGTCATTAAAATGGGTGGATTAATAGAATACATGTTATTATAGCCAAATAATAAACCTAATCTTTAAAAAACAAAAAAAACAAAAAATATTTTTTGTACCTCAAATATTGAAAAATTGAAAACTAAGAAAAATATAAGTGTATTAAATATTATAATGTGAATTGTAATATTTTATTAATGGAAACATCTAAATTAGTCTATTAATAAATAATAAATAATAATATCTAATTTTATAATAAGATTTCATTAAATTTCAAATTTTATAAAAAGAATTAAAACAGTTTGTTCACAATTATTTTTGGTGTTAAACAAAACGATCCATTAAAAAAAAACTATATGTTCTATTTATAATGTAAAATAATTAACATAAAAAAAGTACCCATCACATTAAAACATATGCTAGAGAAGCTACAGCTTGTACTTGCTCAAAAGAGCCTGGAAAGAAGCAGAACTTCAAATTTTTAGAAAACATTTCTTGTTTAATAGGGAAGGTGAGATGATTTTTGTTTATTGCATAATCATCTGATATTTGATCATCATATGTTGCTTCT
>QZLH01000776.1:0-18398 GCA_003833135.1 Oehlia diaphana | reverse complement strand
GCTTTGGAATTAATGACAAATGGTTTATATTTAACGCCAAATGCTTTGTGCTCCAAAGTCAAATGATATGGTGTTAACGTCAAATGATTTAGCTTTTACGTTAAACATCTGTCCAGCCTGGCGTGCCATAAAATATATGAATCACGACCCACCTGCATGCACGTTGCCGATCCTATTCATGGTGTATTGTAAAATATATGTGATCCTTTATTTTTTTCTATTAAATATAGTTAAGATATTTAACATTTAATTATTTTTTTTCATTTTTTTCATTGATCGATTAATAAAAAATAATTGATTATATTTTTGTAATTCCACGACGTACATTTTATTGCTTGTTGCTATTTTTAGTAAATTATGTTTAAGTTTTGTTATGCCAGAAATTGTCAAAATCAGTGTATTACTACAAATTAGTAAATATTTGCGTCAAATTTATGTGTAATTTTCTCTAGTTGACTCGCGGATCGTCAATTAAAGTTAGAACAACAGCTTACGACCTACCTGCTCGACAATTATAATTCTTTTTCTTATTTGTCGTTTTTATCACCAAAATTTATTAATTGCGCCTCACTCCTTACTGCGCCTTAATTTCAAATTATTGAAATGTTAAAAGAAGTTCAACAAACTGATTACAAAATGCATTAATAATGCAAAATTTTGTAGCACCAATCTAATTGTTCCTTTGTAATCTTTTCTCTATTATTTTTTTTTTTCAAATAGTACGGTTAGAATTTCAAAAACAAAAAAATTTATATCATTGAAAATCTTCCTTGCTTTCGGGATTCATTAAAAATGGTTTCGGAAAAATGAGATGTTGGTAAAACAATAGTAAGTAGTCAAATTGACGTTGGTAAATTTTATGCTGGTGAAACAGGTGTCATTAGGGTGGATACGACATAAATTATAGAATACATGTTATTATAGCCAAATAATAAACCTAATCTTTTAAAAAACAAAAAAAAAAAAATTTTTTTGTACCTCAAATATTGAAAAATTGAAAACTAAGAAAAATATAAGTGTATTAAATATTATAATGTGAATTGTAATATTTTATTAATGGAAACATCTAAATTAGTCTACTAATAAATATAAAATAATAAAAATTATATAATAAGTAATAAATAATACGTATGACTGTACCAGTGGTGTGATTTAATAATTTTTGTTAAAAAAATTAATTATAAATAAAATTATAGAAATTATATCTAATTTTATAATAAGATTTCATTAAATTTCAAATTTTATAAAAAGAATTAAAGCAGTTTGTTCACAATTATATTTGGTGTTAAACAAAACCATCCATTAAAAAAAAACTATATGTTCTATTTATAATGTAAAATAATTAACATAAAAAAGTACCCATCACATTAAAACATATGCTAGAGAAGCTACAGCTTGTACTTGCTCAAAAGAGCCTGGAAAGAAGCAGAACTTCAAATTTTTAGAAAACATTTCTTGTTTAATAGGGAAGGTGAGATGATTTTTGTTTGATGCATAATCATCTGATATTTGATCATCATATGTTGCATCTAGCTCAAGTACTTGTATTGGATCCCCAGTTGTTGAATATGTTGTCATTCCAGCTACAAGTTGAAAAGACACATGTGGTGGCACTAATGGAACAGGTGCTGAACATACTCCTCTACCATCATGATTATTATCCCATACTTGAGCACTGTTATCTTCAACACAGAATGCATCATTTGGGGTAATATCAACACAAGATTCGCCATCTATACAGCTAAAATTAGTATCAACAGGTGTGCCTGGTTGACTAAAAGATTCACATGTTACCCTCACTGATTTCCTTGTAGCGCAAGCGGAGCTTTTATATTTAGCATTATTAGGATCAGTGCATTTAGGCCTAGTGGATACACCATTAATGCTAAAAGTCTGATTTTGTAAATTTATTACAGGTATTCCTACTACAGCTGAAACCAAAAAGAAAATATATATAATATATAATTGAGCAAACATATTCTGAGAATGATATGGAAAGAAATGTGAAGTTTTTAATTTGTTCTTGTAAAAAAAAAAAATAAAGAAAATGAATATTGTGATATTTTCATGCCATTATTTATACATTTTACCTATAAAAAATCTTATCCATAAAAATGTTATATTAATTCCTGAACCGGAAATATGAGCCTTTTACGGAAAAAAAGATCGACTTTTTTTACAGGGCATGGAGAAAATTCCCGTCACGTATGTCGATGGTGTATTGTAATATATGTGATCGACAACGTGCATGTCGGGATTCATATTTTTGCGGGTATGATAAACAAATCCTTTATTTTTTTTTCTATTAAATATAGTTAAGATATTTAATTCTATAAAAATGAAATGTGTTAAATTTGTGTTCATGTATAAAAAAGTTCATAAAAGACCATTTTGTCCGATTTTGTTTTATTATAAAAAACAAAAATTTAACAAAATGGTACTTTTTTAGATATATTATACATGAACACAAATATTAAATAAATATAATTCATTTTCGTTTTTGTGGGGTAACATTTAATTATTTTTTTAATTGATCGATTAATTATAAATAATTTAATTATATTGTGTAATTCCACGAAACCTGATTAATAAATTGCATTGCACTGTCCCTATAAAAATTTTTCAGAAACTAGAAAAATGATCGCTCGGTAATATTTTTTATAGGGGGTCATTACATTATTCCGTTGATCAATCGGGTTTCGAACCCATGTTTATTAATTAGGTTAGGCCATCCAAATTAGGGCATCCTGACTATAAATGTAACAATATATTTTAGGACCTAAATATATTTTAGGTACCCATTGCTTATAAATGCACAATAAAATAAGTTAAATATTCATCTTACAAATTCGCCACGCGAAAATTTCGTCAAAGACTTTTTTACCGAAGTCATTTTGCCGAACTAAAAATTTTAAGTTATATTTTTTCAAATATTCATATGATATTTCCGAAAATTTTGTTATGATACTAAAAACATTATTTAAAATAATTAATATTGGGTATTGCTAAACATCACCGGTGGTGAAATTATGATGTAATGCTGGCCAGTATTTTATTAGATATTTAATTCTGACCGAAAGTACATCATAATACTGGTACGATGACCATCATCGCCGGTGAGCTTTAGCAATTTTCATTAATATTTTTTAATAAAAAAATAGAGTATTAAATTGAATTTTAATGATAGAATAACATTTTCGGAATGACCGACCTATTTGGTGTCGGTGAAATGGATGATTTGGAGAAAAGTATTCGGCGAAATGTCCATTCATAGACCCTTCGGCGAAACATCCTTTCGATGAAATGGCTTCTGCGACAAGTTCTCCGGTGAAATGGACTTAGGAGAAACGTATACATATCAGTATTCCGAATTACACCCATTAGAAAATGCGAGACTCTTGAATGATAGAATTACATTCCTGATTTCCAGTTGTCAAGTCATTATAATTTACAATCCTAATTCAACAACAGATTCAGCAACAAGTCCAGTATCCTATCAACAACAATACTTCTATAATACTCAATCTACTTCCCAAGTACAAATAATGACACCTACAGCTTCAATTTTAGTAAACGGAACTGTTTCTTACAGTATGCAAGATGGATTCCAGAATTCTTCCTGGACTCTATTAACACATTTTTCGAGTAAAATAAACGAGCTATTTCCCCTTCTTTTTTTATTTTACTTTAAGGTTCGAATGATAACTCATTTTTTATTTTTTATATGGCTAAGCTAAAATATTTAATTTTAAATTATTAAATAAGCTTTAATCCAATATTATTATAAATTCTTTTAACATAACCAAACGGTCCTTATCAATAGTATGATTATTTTATAAACTGAGAGTAATATAAAAAAATTTAGCTTTTACAAATGAAAGTTCAATTTTAATTTTCTTATGTAAAGTTTATTTATTTTTATTCTTTTCATTTAATTTAATTTCATTTCTTTATTTTTCGATTATTTTGTTTTATTTTCTTGGTTTTTTTTCATAATTAGGACAAAAAATGTTCAATAAAAATAAATTTATTATTATTATTTTATATAAAAATTACTCATAATTATTTTATTATGTTTTTTATGTTTCAAATTAGTAACAAAAAAGAATTTTAAATTAAAATTATTAATTATCCAGAAATGGTTACTATCATACAGTATCTTTTCGAGAAAAAAAATTTTGCTAATATTTTTATTAACAAATAATAATGTTACAATTTTTGATTTATAAAATTTATTAAATTCTTGTAAATTTTCTAAAGTAAGATTTTAATAAATTATTCAAAGTAAATTATGCATTTAATACAGAAAATTATTTTCGATCTTTTTTTTTTTCAGAAAATATTGTAGTAACTATTAATAATTTTTTAGTATATGATTTTTTGAGTTATTGTTTCTTTGATTTAAAATTCTTTTTTTTAATAAATTTATATCCGATAATTCATATGATTGGTTTTACATGAGTATTATGGTATTGGAAGAAGTTCTGATTTCGTTAACGCAAAATTATAAAGTAAAGAAGAGAGGGTGGAAAGTATATAGAAGTTATAAGCCCAATCGTGAGGCAAAGCCGAATTTACACCTATGGGAAAAAATAAATGTAAAACCAGAATAGTAAGAATAATATATAAAAGAATAAATGAATAATATCAGATATACAAAATACTATAGTGCACACAGTCTAAATCCAGGTAATATGCGAAAAGGTGCCAAATTTTAATCTCAGCGTCATGTTTTCAAAGAAATTCCAGTATAAGAAATAGGCTGAGTTGTTTGAAAAACACCAGGGTTTTTAGAAGTCTTTAATCAAAAGCTGTTGGAAAAAGTTCATTAAGTATTTTTTTTCAAACCCCTTACAATATAGCATAGCGAACATGCTTTATATCACTTTGCCGATCATTTGCCGATCACAATTTTCATTTTATTAAAAAATGTTTAAATTATGAAAAAGTGCATAGCAAAATAAATGCCTAAATAAGAAAAAAATAAAATATGCCACCTTTATTATTGTATAACATTAAATTAAAATAATTTATAATATAATTTTTAATTTTTATATGCTAAATTATTAATATGTGATAATTTGAAGTTTCGGCCGATCATTGGATAAAAATTGAAGGCCGAAGCCGAATACGCAAATCCGAAACTTGAAATTTTGCATGAACATCCCTTTTAGTATATATAATCTATAAAAAAAATAATGCAAGGTTTCGGCCCATAATGCAGGTTTTTTGCTTATAGAGAAATTAGCCAATTATTTGTTATTAATATATTTCTAATAAAAGGACAAACTTTTTGTTTTGATCTCAGAAATACAAGAATAAATTATTTTGTTTATTAGTTTTCCCATACATTTAAACAAAATTCTGCTAGAATTATCATTATTTTTTTTTTGCTTTATTAGTAATTCATTAAAATGTCTAATAATAATAATACACGAATTTGTGAATTTGATTCTAATGAATGTAATGGAAGAATTTATAAAGTTGGAGATAAAGTATCAATTCCAGAGACAAATATTGGGTTAATTTCATGTGGAATGTTTCTTTGTATGTTCCATTACAATAAGTTTATTCTTAATGAAAATCATAGATTACAAAAAATGCTACAAGTTTGTTCTCATCCAAAACATCAAATTTATCTTAATCAGTCAAATAAACAAACAAATTCTAGCTTAATTAATATTCCAAAAAGACTTATCAATGTTTTAGGATTAGATGAAAAATCTAAAATTTGTGATAGATGTAGAAAAAACACTGATAAAGATCCAGAATATCTACAAACTGAAGAATATCAAGCACCAATTCCAATTAAATCATATAATCAAGATAATATAACAAAAATTGGAACTCATACTTATGCATTAAGGAATGATATTTTATATACTCAAGCAGAGTTAAAACAATTAGAACTAGATTATCAAGAGATTATTTCACAAATATCAATTCCATATGAAGTAAGTTTAAGTGAAAAGATTAAAAAAATGTCTAATATTTTATATAAAAATCAACATCACTTAAATCAAAAACCAATTTATAATCCCATAGTTTTTAAAGAAATGCTAGAAACAGCTGATAAAGATTTAATTGGTTTTTTTGATGAATTATATGCTGGAACTAATCCTAATACTAAATGTGATAAAACAAATGAAAATAATAAGAAAAAATTGGTTTCTTTATGCTATTTTTTAGCCAGTATTAATAACAAATATATCAATGGACTCAAAGTTGATATTGGATCATATTTACAAACTGCTGGAGCATCAGCATCTTCAATTGATACTCTTAGTAATTTAGGATTTTCAGTTACAAGGAAAACTGTAAATCAACAAAAATTATTGATTGCAAATGAGCATCAAGAAACTGTAGATAATTATTGTTTACAAAATATTGAAAAAATGTTTTTTCTTAATATTGATGATTATCATAACATTCACAGAAGGAATCAACCAACTTTAATACAAACACATAACATATTTCATTTTGTAACCATTTTATTAAATTCAAATCCAAATATTCTTAAAATATCTGCTTACTCATCTAACAATACTTCAGTTCATAATCCTATAGGAATTGATTCTAAACTAATTATTAAGAATTTTAATGAAATCTTTATGAGTAAATTAAATAGTTGTTATTATGAACAAAATGAAATATGGAAACAATTTTTAATAGAAGATTCTTATGAAAATAGAATGGAATTATTTACTGTTCATAATTATGATGGTCGTATTCAAAATCATCAAGAATTAAGATCTATGATTAATAGTAAGCTAATAGATTTTGTTTTACATCCTTTACATAGTACAAAAGATTATATTGAATGTGCAAATCTTTTATTTAAGGTTTTTGAGAAACTTAAAAATAATAATGAACAAGATTATTTAAGTGATTGTATTATTCCTACAATTTGTGATTGGCCAGGACAGGTAAATATTAGAAGAGCTATAACATTAAGAAATAATAAAGGATCAGAATCTGGAATTCCTTTGGAAATATTAAGTTTAATTCCTATAATTGGTCCACTTCATATATCTCTTAATAGTAGAGAAACATTATTTCAAACCTATCATTTCTTTTTTGAGATGCTATATCATAATTTATTTGGAGAAAAAAAAGTTTTATCACAAAAACCAAAACAGACTATAATCAATTTTATATTAAACTTAACATTTCAAGGCTGGAAAAAAATTCGTAATGTTGTTATAAATCGTTTTGAAAATTCCAAAGATGCAGAATATAGAATGATGATGGATTTATTAGACAATTCTATACCTCTTACTTTAGATATTTATGCAGTTCTTTTTAGAAGTGGATTTTTTGAAGGATATTTAGAAGGTGTTGTAAGAATTTGGGTACTATTTCAAAGATTAAGAAGACATAATTATAATAAGGCACCACTTATATTTTTAAGTGATATATTTTATTGGACCTCAAATAATCATCCAATAATTGATATTTTAAAAAACCATTTGCCAATTTTTAATGATTATTTTGTTGAAAATTTTCATAGTTCTATTAGAAACCAAACAGCTGAATCTAATTCTATACAACAAATTATTCAAAAAGCAAAAATCATTGATGCTGAAAGGACTAATAATTTGTCTTTTAAAGAAGCTTTTATTAATTTAAGAAATCCAACTACTTCTAAGACTAAATTAGATTATTTAGAAAAAAAGACTTCATTATTTTTATTATCTCTATTTGATGATATTTATCATAATATGGGAAATACACAACAAATTAGTAATAGAAACAAATATCCAAATTTTAGTCTTCCAACTTTTAATATTAATGTTGATGTAAAAATCCTTCCATTAGCTTGGAATACACAAACTAAACCCTCTGATAACAAATTTTGTGATGCAGAAAAATGCTTATTATTATCAAGTAATAATTCAAATTTAGCTAATAATAATAATAATATTGTTTTAACATGTGGACATGCCTATCATAAACAATGTTTGGACTTATTAAAGGGTAATTGTGAGTATTGTTTTAATTATTTATCTTTAAATATTGAAAAGAATATTACTAGCTTAAAAAAAAGATTATTTACACCATTAAAAGACAATGAAAAACCTTTAGTTGAAGATGAAGATAATGATAGTTTAAGTGAAAATAATAATGATGAGAATATTGAAAATATTTTAGAAGTAATAGAAAGTAATATAGATAATCAGTTTGAAATATTATACCAAACATGGTTAAATTATTAGTATTATAATATAATTATTAGTATTTTTATTAATTTTATGTTTTATATAAATTTTCTTTAATTAAAATTAAATTTTTATGAAGTTATCTGTAAATTTTAAACATTAGTTATATTTATTATTGTGTAAAATTGATATGTTACGGCATTTGTATTATGTGATAAGATCAAATAAATGATCGGAAAATGATCGGCAAATGATCGGCAAAATTGTGATAAAATAGAGATGTTCGCTATGCTTTACAATATCCTATCCGTTAACAGTTAAACTGATCATTCTTTGTTATTTTCACTATCATATCTTCTTCAATTATAAGTGCTTCTGTTTTTTTTCTAATTCTTAAATATGTTTTAAGTTGTACATTTCTCTTTTTTGGAGATATTTTTGAATTGTGATTTAAAGATTAAACGAAAAAGATTTCAGGGTACAGGTTAAAAAATATGCGGCATGATTTTCGCAATTGATTTTATATTGAAAAATCTAGCCGGAATCATTATTGAGCCTTAATTCCGGCCTAATTTATGATAACCAAATTCTTTCAACTTTCATATAAAATTGGACGACCTTTAAAAATAAGATTTTTATGATCGAATTATCCAATTGAAACTCTTCCGTTATTATAACTGAATCACAAAGTAATATTCTATCAAATAATAACAGGCTTAAATTTTTTTTTTGTAATAATAAAAATTTTTTTTCTATTCATTTTTAACTTCCCTTTAAAGTTAGCTTTAGACTGTGTGCACCGTGTGCATTGTAGCAAAAAGAACGTCGATCATCATCCAAATACTGACGAAAATTAAATATGGGTACAGAAATGTTGACCTATGTAATGATTAACAAATGATTAACTCTCTCCGAAATTTTCTATTTTATTTATAATTCCGCAGTAAAAAATTTTTGTATTATTTTTGACACATAAAAATGTCTTCAACTTATTTTAAAATAAATATAGAGAGGTTACACAAACCGTCTTTCAAGAAACTTCATATGAAACAGCAAGCTAAAGAACTGAACTAATGAACGGAGTTTTGTATCTTTTCTTCACTTCACAAAAATATATATCTTTACTTTATAAATACAATAACCGACATTAACATACTGGATTGTTGTAGAAATATTATATAATAGGATATGTTCTTATATTGGAGGCTAAGTTAGAAGATATCATTTCGATAGTTAGAAAGAACAACCTGTCATAAAGTTGCATAATAATTTTCAACCCGAGAAAAAGTGGCCAAATGGGAATATCTGAGGACACAATTAAAAAAAAAAACAGTGACTACCTCACAATATTATGTTATAAGATGAGAAAAGTGGGCATCATCTGATATATACAGTAGATGCAACGAAAAATCCAGTAATTACCGCATTGGCGAATAAAATGCAAACTCAAAAATGTGAAATTCGAGGAACATGCGGTATTGATCCTCCGTGTGTAAGAGGGGTTCGGTTTGTACTCTCTGTCCTGATGGTCACTATTTGTCAAGTAATTTGGGATTACCGGCAGGGTTGAGATGGTAATCGTGTGCTGTAATGAGATTATATACAAAAGTACGTATGAAAGGATTTTATTATAAGGACTATCACATATGGTTTAATGAGAGGCGCTTAAACATATTTAAAATCTATTAAACTCACGTGGACGACAGTACCATGGGACTTACTGCATCTCGGGATGTGTTCAGAGAATTCCTCGTGTCCTAGCAGTTTGGCATAGTTTGGTTGTACCAGAAAATACTTCTTCACATAGCTTTCCTACCTCTTGAAAAAAAAAATCTTTTTTTGGAGGAATAGATTCAAGGAGAAGAAGTACAAGATGGTCATTGTATGGACATTCCGGTGGCTCACAGAAACTAGCGTAGTAGTTAAACTTTCGATATAAAAACGAATAATATCGCTGAAACCATTCTTTCAGTTTATTTAGATGGACCTGTTTCTGGTAATTATAGTTTTATTTTTTTTTTAACTAATTACGTATTAATTGTTTTCTAATGCTAATTCATTACGAACTTAAGTGTAAAAAATTCCAATCATCGCTAGTAGACGTTAGTGGGTGGCTAAATATGATCATTTTTAACCCTCAGATAAACGAAGTAACTAATAGTGTTCTTCGACAGTTTCAAGAAATTACAAGAGACTACTAGTACTAGTTGGTCAGAATTATAACTGATTTCTAACCTTCGTTTACGAAGTCCAAAAGGGGGAAGAAGAATATTATAAATAGGGATGATGGAAAAAAGAAAGGTGAAGGTAAGAAAACAAAAAGAAAACGAATCACAAATACTCATTGTCAGTAGTGTAGGTTTATGTACCGTATAGCGCTGCATATAGTACTACTGTGATTTATACAAAGAATAACTTTGGTCAAATATCAAATTTTAACCTAAATTGGCACCGAGTACTAATCAAAAATACCAAATTTTTGTAGTTAAATAGTACCAGGGTACTACTTAAGGGTTCAGGGGATACTGTATGCAGCGCTCTACGGTAATTATTTTGAAAGTATTTGTTAAATTGATTAGTTTGTTGCTGTAGATGATAATTCTAATAAAGGAGTGGAACATCAGGACGTGACGAGGATTTCGTAAGTAATTGGAATAACTTTTTAAACACGTACTTTAATATTTGATAAAACTTTCATCTCAAATAACGATCATATATTATTTTTCAGGAAGGATTAACAGTTAAATATAATTGTATCTCCCGAATTTTATTTTTACAAATAGTAATAGTATTGAACAAAATAAACACGAATAATTATTTTGAATTTTCAAAGCACTTGTTTATATGAATATATAAAAGAATGATAAAATTAAGAATTATTTTTTATTGTTAATAAGTAAACGTGACAGTCGTGATATTTTTATTGATACATGATACTAACTATGTCACCATCACAAATTGAAAAAAAAAATACTGTAAGATGAAAAGAAGAAAACTATGATGTAATAATAAAATAAATAAAATAAGATAGATATATTGAGAAAAATACTGATCTAAAATAAAAACAAAATAAGAATAAAATTAAAAATAATCCTATAGAAACTGTGGCTTCATTATGCAACCTTTTAGACTTGAAGACCCGCTTCGCACATGTATTGCTATGATTAATGAAAATAAAAATAAAAATAATTAAAATGAAGTAAGTTAAAAAATAAAGAAGAACGCGGCAAAGATCATTTAATTAATTTAAAAAAAAAAAAATCAATAATTGTGTACATTATTTACCAAACCATTAACTATAATGATAAAGTCTATTAATGAGAATTCTGGAATCCCGTATCTCCCATATCTTGTAAAACAGTTCCGTTTGCTGCTGTATTATATACTTGGGAAGTAGGATGAGTAGTGTCGAATGGCTGTTGTTGAATGCCATTTTGATGATAAACAATAGGATGTTGGATTTGTTGCTGAATTTGTTGTTGAATTTGAGATTGTACACCATAATGATATGGGATACGAGATAGATTATTCAAGAGTTGAACATTTTCTGATGGATTTAATTCAGAATAAGAATAAGTAACGCGATAAATACGAGTATCATTTGGTAAATAAAAATAAAACTCAAATGTAGTATTATAAGTATTAATGTGCAAGGTATTATTATTATTAAGAATTTGTTGAGGTGCGGAATTTCCGGTTTGATCCGTTGATAAATTATAATAATCTTGTGTATTTTGGTTATTTGGAATCATGTTGAAAAATTCAGATGATATTAAAAGTAGAAAATGAATAAATAATAATAATAATAATTAATATAATTAGGAAATTTAATTTTTTGATAAGAAAGTAAAACACGGATTCATGAAATCATTAAATAATTTCGTTATAAAAAATATAAATATTTTTTATTTTTTTTTTTTTTATTTACTTTGAATTGAAAAATGTGCGCTAAATTTACTGCTTTTATACAAAAATTTTTATGAAAAAAATTAAAAAATTTCAATTATATTCATTTTAGTCTAAAAAAAAAAAAAAAATTCCGATTATATTAATTTTAATAAATTGCAAATAATAATAATTAAAAATATTATATTACGTTTAATATTTTTAGAAAATTCTTAAATTCAATTTACATACATGTATTCATTCATTAGAGAAAATCATTGGCGTATTTTAATACAAAAAATACATATGATTTTTTTTTTAAAAAAAAAATCATTTTTACAAACAAGGAAAATATTTTCGGAAGTTAAGGAATTCAAATACCGTATACTCTTTTTACAACTTGTTCAATCAAGTATAGAATTCAGTTATTACAATATCATGATCAGTTTTATCATAACGATTTTATTTATTTACAAATGAAATATAAAAATAGCCGTCTGATTAATGTGACCTTAAGACGCTTTCATATGTTTTTGTTCTTGTCAGTTTTTTTTTTAAAAAAAATCGTGTATTAATAGTAGTATTATAATAATACTACTCTCAAGTTCCTTAGATATACTACTGAATGGTCACTTGATATATATAATATGAATGAATGAATTAACTAATAATAATAATATTTTGAAAGAATATTGTTAATAAACTGGATTTTTGATCTTCATGCATAATACGTTGCACGGTTAAACATGTGACGTTTTTATTTCGAGTAATAAATCAATGAAATAATTTCTTAATGAGTTTTTTTTTGGTTCTATTATAAATTGTCCAATTATTTATATGATACATTTACGGAAATATCATAACATGAAATACAATTGTTTTTTAAGATAGAAATACATAACAATTGTGACGAATATATTTAATAAATTTATAATAGCTGAATATGATGCCATATTTATTTTCAAACTTGCCGAATTAAGTAATAAATAGAATGATTTTGTTATATTCCTTCTATGAGAGTTTCCAAAGAACAAAAATCACAATTGATCATCATACAATTACCTAAAAGATTTTCTATTATTTACAAAAAAAAAAATAAATAAAATAAGTAAATAATATAAAAAGTTGAAACATTTTGATAATGAAAACCACTAATGAACCTAAATGTGTACATTCAACACGTGAGCAATATCTTAACTTGCAATATGGCTTATATTTTTTTATCCATATTAAAATAAAATTAATAAAAATTTTAAAAGGATGATTTCAATCAAAAAAATATTTTTAGATTTTCTCCATATGCATAAAATCAAATATTCAAAACAGTCTCATCCAAGTCGACAAATAAATTTGCTATTATTTTTTATTTGATGATGTTAAAAGTATAATATAATGTTTAATAAGTATGCTACGAGCCTACGTCTAGCTTATATTGCTTTAGAATAATAAATAATTGTATGTTATTGTACGGGAATGCCTAATAATGGTATGATGTGGCACTTCGTATCACATCAGATTTTACTAAGCATAACGCCCATAGTACAATTAATATTTGATATAAAAATGAAACGCAGATAAACCATTGTGATATTTAAAGATAATAATAATTCACATTATTTATCATTTTACTCATGTATGAATCTCATTTTTGGATTGTTTCATTAAAAAATTTTTTGATTTTTTTATTTATAAATTAAAAATACTTACGATTGGAAAATCTTACTGTATAATTTATATACCTTATTAAAAAAACCAGAAACAATGAAAAAAAGGTAATAATTTTTATATATGACGTATATATCTGATATGTTATCAACCGTAAAATTCCGATAATTTAGTTAAATATTTTACGAATAGTGTTTATTCCATAACGCTTACGCAGCAGTTTCACAACATTATACCAATTTCCTTAATCTATTGAGCCTATTCTCGGAAAAGTAAATTAATTCATAATTTTTTTGGATATTAATAAAATAGTGTAGTAGGACATAAAGTATATACTGGTAATTAAATATGCCTTACTATATTATTTCGATAATGCATGTAATAGGTTGTTCCACAACTTAGTAAAGAAAAAAAATGCAGGGATCAACTTCCCCACTCTTAGTTTATATTTTGTTTGTGTACATGGATCTTCAGGTACATACGTTTTTAGAATTTTTGATCATTTTGATTTCGAATATATATGTGTAAAACTCATTTTTTTCTCGTCAAAAAAAAAAGCATAAAAAAATTTATAAACCCTTCATCCAGATTAAAAAGTAAAAAATTAATTCACTTTTAAAAATTTTAAATTTCTTAATTGTATTTTCCTAATCATCAAATTCCACATCTCAGTAAACGGAACTGCTTCTTATGATGTGCAAGACATGGGAAATACGGGATTCCAGAATTCTTTCTAAGACTAAAGGAACTCTTAAAGTTAAACGAATTTTTTTCCTTAAAACTCGGCTATAAAATTTCTAATATTAGGTAAAGTAAAATACTCAATTTTATTAAGTTATCTTGAATCCTAAATTAATAATAGTATAAATTTTTTTAAACATAACTGAGAAAATATAAGAAATTTGACAAAGAATGCTTTTAATATTTTTAATTTTCTTTTTCGAGGTTCATTATTATTAAATGATTAAAAAATATTACCGGACAAATAAAAGATATCGATAATCAAAATTCAGACAGAGCTAATAATAAAGGGGGTATTGGAAGTTCTTCCAACAATACCGATACCAATCATTAATAATGATTGTATAACTGAATCTGATAATTATTGTTATTTTTTATTTCATTTTATTTCTTTTTTTTTTCGTATAAATTAAAAATTTAAATATACACCAATTTGTATAGTATACTGCGGATCAAATAAGCAAGAAATACTTCGTTGTTTCTGCATAATAAATTAGGTCAATATTATATATCCCTAAACTAAAAAATATTTTCCGTGATCTACGTACGTATTTTTTTCCTTCATTTCATATATTTCATATCGTTTTGAAAACGGCTTCTTTGGATCGCGTGGTTCAACAACAAAGCGGATGAACAAACAAAGGAGTAACAAAATTTATCACCAAACGAAGTTTATGAACATAATAGGGTAAATAGAGCTTGTGAATCAAGATTTCCAGAAAATCCAAAACACGAACGAAAGGAAAAAGCGCGCAATGACGAATAGTAAAGAGTACGAGGGTTACGTTTATAGGCGTTAGATAGACTTATAGATATACCAATTAGTGGCGCAATCCATTGTGGCTAGCGCAGTGGAGTTAGTGAATAGTTGTATAACCTTATACTACTATGTATTTCTTTGTTACGATTTTATATGTTTTTATTCTCACATAAAATTCAATAAAGAAGTGCGTTGTACTAACAAAAAAAATAATTATTATTATACCGAATTTTAATTCAACATGATAATAGTGTCATATAATAGTAGCTACTTGCTTAAAATACAGCATTTTACCTGATTTAAATATACCGGGAACATTTAGTTATTATTTATAATTAAATCAATATTTATACATCCATTGATATTTTTAAATACATGCACGAGCTGTGTTTGCTTTAAGACTGCTTTAGCCGCTATTAGGTCATTTTCCACCCGAAAAATTCGTTCCACTTTTATCTACTAAAATTATTTTATGCAATAAAATAGCAATAACCATTATTTTTTTTTTTTTTTTTTTTTTTTTTAACCACTTTTTTTATTAGGCAAATTATTCTTTAATCAAAAAAAAAAGTCAATCATAATATAGCTGATGTGTAATATACTATATCAATAGTAATTTATTGTATACGGTTGGATTAATTTCCTTTCATTGTCATTGTTTATTATCCTAATATATTTTTATTCAACATTTATAAAGAAAATCAAATTCAATAAAGTTTTAAAGATGAGCATAAAATGTATGAAAGAATTTTTCTTAAAAAAAAAAAAAAAATTGTCAAACTGAAAATAATTTTACTAATTGATATCTCAAATTTGATGCACGCGCTCATATTTTGCTTAATGAAAACTGAACCAGAGCCGATAAAGAATCAAAATAGCTATTTCTATTCCTAAGCCAAAGTTAGTAAATTATGGATATTTAATTTTAACTTTAATGAGATTGTGAATTGAGTATAGATAGAGGAAGTACAGGATATAACGAACTCCGAATTTTTCATTATATGATATTTAACCAATCAAATACACCAACGAAATTCTTAAATTTTCACTATGAAAACCAGGTAATCAAATAAAAGAAATTTAAAATACATATGTTCAATAACTATGACAGACTTTACATAAACATTTCATACTGTATGTTGCTTTACTGACCAATTACATTTAGATGAGGCAAAGTAACAGATTAAATAAATATTACATAATAAACAGTACAGTAATCATATAAATCATAGGCTGTGCTGATAGAGCTGCGACCAGTTGGATACAATTCGGATATACTCGGATATTTAATACAAATGGGTAATACTCTTTGTATCCGTTTTATGTTGATGCATGTTAACGACAATCAGCAGAATTAAGTCTTATAAACGTTTAGGATCTGTCACTAGTGTTGGTAAAAATTAATTTTTTGAAATTTCTTATATTAACTCGAGCCAAGTTATAATTTCGGCCAGAATTAAGTGGTGTGTTGATGATCATGGAGATTTAGCAATACTTATTCAGAGAGACTTTTTATTTTTTTAAATTTAAACGAAAATAATTTTTTTTATTTGGGTATGATAAATTCTGACGAGTAGCAGCTCTAGCTGTGCGCTGGCTGTGCATCTAGATAGGTGACGAAGAAAGAAGAAAGAAATTTTTTAAAATAAAAAAAGAAATAAAATAAAAGACGTATTAAAAACAAAAAACGTATCATAACTGATAACAAAATAATAGACAATCACGTGATCACGTGTTATAATATGGGATGATTTAAAATTATCTTCTAAAATATTAAGTTTAAAAATTCCAAATACATTCCACATGATTTCCTTCTCACGAAAAAAAATGGGAAAATGTTGAATGAATCATCTCTGTATTTAGTCAGTTCGCACATATAACTATTTATGTCTATTTTATTTTCCGCCAAAATTAAAAAATTTTTTCTAAACAATTGTCATTGAATAAAATGTAGCTTTTTTGCATAAATAAATATTGTGTATCCATTAAAAAGTTGATATGCAATTGTATTGGTAAATGTCTAATACGATTTAATATTTTAATGCATATGTATTAGCTGTAATTCTATCTTAGGTATCAGTAAATATATTACATAAAGAAAAATTAGTCTTTAAAATTTAAAAGGGAGAAGTATAAAACTTATACCGTACAAGATTCGGCAGAATAGAAAAGAATGACATTTTATTTTTTTTTTGTTGCACAAAATTTTTGTTTACTCTATTTATTTATTATTTATTGCATTATACATAATTGTTATTTATTTATAAAGTTTTATGTAAAAACATTTATTTTTTAAAGCTAAGCTTTTCTAATTTTAAAAGTAAATGAAATATATAAGGGAATTTATATAACCCTTTTTTATATTGTTGTCAAAATGTTTGAATATTATTCAAAAAAAACCATTGTTCTTTAATGTGGGAATAAAAGAATTACTTAAATAGGAACTTTTATAATGGGTTCATTGATTAAAAAGAATTTTCGAAAAATTTTTAAAGTTTGCATGCAGAATTTGACCAACTTATTTATTTATCGAATAAAATATATTTTGACGGATATTTTTTTTTTTTTAGTTTAGTAATAAAAAAATAATATTTTACAATTGGGTAGTCATTTGACATTGCCTTGTAACTTCTTTGATTTAAAATTATCATTTATAATGTATTATTAAATTAATTTCTTACGTTTAATTTAAGGTAGTATGCACGTTATTATCGGAGATTAATTTGTAAGGTTATATCTGAACTCGTGGTAACCGGGAAAAAAGGTATTTATTATATTTATAGTTCTCCTGCCGGTTCAAGTCGGGTCGGGTTTTGAGAATATATTCGGCTCGACCTAAATGAAAATGGAATGACCCGTAATTTATTTGAGTTTCATATTTTCGTAACCGAACCTTGACTCGATCCTAACTTGTGCAACTCAGGTGGCTCAAAATGACTATTAACTTAATGTTAATAATTAATATATAAATTTCATTCATTTGATCATCGGTTAAAGAAAAAGTGACTGCCACTAATGAGTGGTCATGTAAGACATGTAATACAAAATAAAATTTATTATTGAGATCTGAATCTACCGTATATAGCGGGCCACAGTACCCCGGGTATCTTGCAAAAATCGGGGGTTTGACCCTGTACCCCCGGGTACTAAACAAAGCCTAAAAATTCCGTTTTTTGCGAATATCTCAC
>QZLH01000775.1:38678-51391 GCA_003833135.1 Oehlia diaphana | reverse complement strand
ATACAAGATATAAATTATAAAATAAATCTATACCATTTTTTACCAATAATTATCAAATTATAATTAAAATCACATGACTTAAATTCTGCATTTTTATTGGTTGATTTAAAGTAACGGTTAAATTAACCATTTTAAACTAATTATAAGTAACATAATTAACGGATAATTAACCATGGTTAATTAACGCCCATCCCTACCTAGAATGCTTAGCATAGAAAAAAATAATAATCCACTAAGAATATCCGTGGGTTCGGATATATTACAAAAATACGCAGAACTAGTTTTACAAAAGCATTCTAGCTATCTTAGAGATTGGAATATCGAAGAAAAAGATTCAGAAAACTTTGTATATTTTAACCGAAAAGCTCTACTAGAATGCCCACTATATAAACGCATATATGACAAGGATCAGCGGTGGTTCAGTCGTGTATGTGCTAGCAGTGGAAAATTCATTGTCCGGCAAGGTAGTGATAAGCACGGGGAGGTTTTTGAATGTGACCCATCTATTGCAGAAAAAATTCAGAAAGAAAATAAAAATTTATCTCCTACCTCTTACAGGATAAAAGGTCTAGGTTTTCCTAAAGCCTTCGTAAAAACACCATCCTGGGCTAAGTATAATGAAACCCTTACAGCGACAGAAATATATGAGGAGAGATATGTAAGACCATTACCCAATGAAGGCGATATTTATGTAGGCTTGCCTTGGAAAACGGGAAAAACATATATTCTTAAAAATTTGTCTATTCCTGATGATGTAAATTTACTAGTATTATCCACACGCCATTCTTACTCAAATGCTGTTACTACAAGACTCAACCTCAAATCATATTGCGATATTGATGGTAATATAAATCTTCCTGATCACAAGAGGGTAGTTTGTCAGGTAGAGAGTTTACACCGTATTACTAATAAATGCAAATGCAGTAAAAAATGTAAATGTCGCTCAAGCTAATATGATTTATGGCTTGATGAAATAGTGTCTATAATTGCTCAGGTACAAAGTCATTTGGCTGGACAATCGATAGAAAAATTGTATAAATTAATTCAAGAAGCGATGCGCATTATTGTCATGGACAATGATCTTATCGATCTTAATATCAAATGGATTAAGGCCCTTCGTAAGGATAAACTATTCTTTATTATCCATAACACTTTTCAACCCCAGAAAGATAAGACATTCCACCTAGCCCCTAATAAAGAAACTGTGTTAGCCGAACTCTGGGATTGGGCTAGGCAAATATCTTCACTACCTTCTGATAAACGAACTAGCGCATCGCTCATCTGTCACCTTAGAAAAGACATGTAAGGGATTGTTCGTACTTTCAAGACCGATTTTCCAGAATTACAAATTAAGGAATATCATGGTAAATCTGATCCGGTGGAAAAGGCTCATGACTTCAGCAACGTAGAAGAATCATGGAAAGACGTAAACCTAGTTGCCTATACTAGTACTCTAAAGATAGGAGTGTCTTGCACCAATCCTAAGTTTGAACGAGCATTCTGCATATTTAACAGTTATATAGAAATGAATTCTGGGACAAATCAGATGTTATTCCACATGCGGTGGATTAATGATTATATATGTCATATCAAGCAAAGATCTTCTAACGTTCCCATTACAGAAAAAGGGTTATTTCAGTGGTTATTAAATGCTAAACATGAATGCCTCCCCTGAGAACTTCAGAATAGAGGAATATTTCCAGATATAGACTCTATCATCCAGAATAAGGATGTACTGACTGTTCGCTTATGGGTGGCCTATATATTGGAAAAATTCTGTTTCTAGCGCTTATTTGGTTGGAGAATGGTTGATTTTCTCAGAGAGGCGGGTATGATAATTTCCATCATAGAACCCATTCCTAAGTCTGAAGAAAATATATTATCGCAAGTGGTAAAAGCAAATTGCACTATCATTAAAGCGAAGGAGATATCAGATATATCTAACGCTACTATTGTCAACCACGAAACTGCTAAATTTTTGGAGAATAAGCCAAAGAAGACTTTAGAAGAAATGCGATCTCTAGACCAGTATCACATTATGGAATATTATGAGATTTTACCTGAATTATTGACCGAGAATTTCATCTCAAAGTATGGGAATTACAATCATATGAAATGGTTTAGGGCTTATAGGCAGTTACAAGATGCTGGTACTGACAATGAACGGCTGTTGAGGCTATTTCCCGTAAAGATTATAGAAAAGATAGGCACACAACCGCAACTCAAGCTGAGAAGCATCAAATCTGTCTAGAATTACTAAAAATTTGTACACCTGCTAAAGATATCGATGATAGGGTGAGATATAAAACCGATGATATTAAGGGGTGCTTGAATACTTCTGAATCGATTTCTTATCTTCAGGATTTAGTTTCCAAAATGGCTCAAGTATTCGATAATACAAAGGCATCACGCAGTACTAAACAATTAGGCTTAATAACAATTCAAGCGAAACTTGGCTTATTGAATTCAGCACTACATGCAACATACAGGTTGAAATTTAAGGCTATAGATAAGAATGGTAGATATTACCATCTAGTTGGGTCTTTTGATAGTAAAGATGCCTCCGCGTTATCTCCATACCAAACAGGAAAAGAAATTTACTGGGTAGATGAAAAAGAAACTCGGTATGGCTATAGCGAGCTTTCGCCCAATGAAATATTAATGTAAATATACCATACTTCGGCCAGGATGCATACTTTTAAGATAAAGGTTTCTTCCAATATTTTATATAATAATTCCGAAGAAGTCTTCATATTTTTTTATACTGGTTTCAAGCTCTAATAATATTATTTGCTCACCCCTCGGCAGACAATTCAGAAGGGATTCTGGATTGAAAAGTTTTGGCTATATACTTCTGCCTCATTCGATAATTATATGCATAGTACTTTGCAGAATATTTGGAACAATATTTGGCGCAATACCCCAAATTAGCATCAGTAGGAAACCCACAAACCAGGCATGGTCTTTTTTTCATATTTTTTTCATATAATTTCCAGTGCCTTGAACAGCCAGTAGTACAAGTACAGATTCCCCCACAAATGGAACCATTTCTCTTGATATATGGGCAAGTAACACGATCCATGTAAGTATTTTAGGATATAAAAGCCCTTTTACTTTTAATTTTATAATAAAATGTGTATTTAAATTATTCGGTATTAAGTTAAGTCATAAATAACTTTTCATACTAATGCTACGGACATGTTAAACCAGCTGATAGATAAAGCTCACAAAAAAATATATAACCCTAAATCTAATCATATAATAGTTATAAATAGGTCAGTATATCGTAAATTGCTACTCGAAGACTATATGCATTGGAAAGAAGAAAGGCTTTTGATTTCGCCTTTACATGAACTACCAATATTAAGAAGACATCTCTCTTTCATTTTCTATCGTATTTGGGGTATCGTATCAGAAAGGAGTTTATTAGCAGTAGTTAACGAAAAAATAAGTCTATTGGAAATCTTGCTCCAAGCTAATTGGTATAATTTAACTTTATATCAACTATTAAAATTATGCTGGGAGCGTGAAGAGATGAAAACTTGGAGGAATAACGTACTCATTAAATTCCTCTATCATCTGAATTTAGCTCCTTCAAAGCATAGACCAAGTGCTTTATATGATGCATTCACTAAGACAAATGCTTTAGGACCAGAACAAATATTAGCTCTAACATGAGTATTTTACTAAAATGAGATTATAATACAAATTTATTCATAGCCTTGGAATGGGGGTTCCTTGACTATATTTTTTCACATATCCTATCTACCTGCAATTTTCAAATATATAAAAGATACCTGGCCGGTGGCTTCATAGAGACCTAACATAAGCTATATCATTATTATTTCGCTCCTCCAATCCTCCAATAGCTTTCACCAACCATGAGATAGTGAACATTATCGGAATATTTTTTTTGAATTGAATTTTTTCCCACAATATATAATCTGAATACCACAGATTAATCTAACTACCACCATAGTCTACTTATCACAATATGTCTGCTATTACAACTAAGTTCGTTACAGACCACAAACTCACCAATGAAATGAATCTCGAAGAGCTTAGCCAGTATGCACCAGAAATACTTGAGCTCTTACCAGGTGATAGAGAGAAAAGGTGCTAGGTCTTCAAAAAAGATATAACTTTAGTAAAGAACAAGCATTTGCGTTGATACCTTCTCAAAGAACTAGTCAAACTAAAAGTCAAGTAACCCCAAAGAAGGAGAGGCAGAAGCAGAAGTGAATATATGCTGTGCTAAAAGCGCCTGCCAAGTATCAGATATTATCCCAGAAGGAGAAATTATTAGAGAAATGGCTCAGCGTATTATGGGAAATAGTCTTGGTGAAAAAGAAGTAAAACTTATAGCTAAAGCATTAGCCGAGATATCCCCTAATCCAGTTGCCTGCACGTCTAGTCTCAGTAGGCTCCGAAAGGAATTGCGGAAGCTTAATACCCCAAAGGCAATAATCGAAGCTACGAAGATTCCAGGGATGACCACTTTATCGAATAAAATCCAAAAGGAGAAGAGTTTATTATGCGAAGATGAAGGAATTCATTATCTGGACCACTTCTCGTTAGAATCAGTTAAGGAGAGATTGGATTCGTATGATGTATCTAATACATCCAACAAACAGGCCCTAGCTGATGTAATGATTATGCTTTGTATCCGTTCAGCTGAAATTAAAGATTGCATATATCCAAGAAGTGTAACAGGATATGTAAAAAACTGAGATCAACAGGATATTCCTCGAGTGTTTAGATCACTTGAAAAGAATGAGGAACGGGTAAAGTAATTGCTTACATGAATTCAGGAAGCAATATCTTCTGGACGGTTAGGAGACCCGGGAATGCCTAGAACTGGAATCTTGAGTAGATTTCTGAAAAAGCTGAATTTCTTTCCAAAACTGGTAAGCCATTACTTCCTAGTTCCTTACGTAATTTAGGAGCTGTATTTGCGGTTGTAGCGAGTGGGGTTAGGAATCTATCGAAAACTAATACTATTGCTAGTCAAGCACTTCGACATAGTCTTAAAAATAACACTGCGCCATCACAGAGGTATACTATAGTAAATTACAAACTTTGTGGAATGCCTTACGATCAAGCAAACCCATTCATATTCTTTGATAAAAACTAATCACATTATTCACATATAAGGGTTAGAGGGATCCCAGAGGGATTGAGTTGGGATATCATTGTGCGTAATTTTATTTTTTTCATTCAAGATAAGAACTAGCATATAGAATACATCATGAATATGATAGCTGATCAAAAGCATTCATCCGATAGTATAGCTAGCGAGCAGGAAGTTATTAGATATACGAAAATATTAGCCCAGGCATTTGGACTAAATGAGCAAAATGCAGAAGTATATAGTGTACTTTCCAGTGAAAATAGAGCACTAGCAAAAGGGCTGGATCATTATTGTTCTCGGCATAAAAAGTTTAAAAAGAGAGTTAAACTACTAGAAGAACGTGTAAAGTGGCTGGATGATAATGTAGACGAACTATTTACTATAGAATATTGCAATTGTAGTAAAGAATCCACAAATACTTCGTCCAAGTCCAGTTTATCTGAGAAATTCAATTTTGATCACGCGCCACCAGAAAAAAAAGTGGATCCAGGCAAAATAATATGCGTGAAGAGAAAATCTGACAATAAGGTAAAGCCAAGAAGATATCTGATCCAAAAAGTCTGATTTAACTAGTTATCACTTCGTGCTATAACTAACCATATTTTCTGATTGAAAATTCTTCTATCATTTAAAAATGCATGAATCAAATTTACTTGAGCTTCTTCCATCAGAGTTGATATCATTTATTTTAAAGTATCTTACAGATTCATCTGAGTCCAAAGAAACCAATGATTCCAATCATGTGGGTCTGGAGCAGTGATCGCGTAACTTTATTTTTTCGTTTAAAGATACAATATACAAAATAGAATATTTATGGCGTATTCAAGCATCTTTTATTTACCAGAACTATTAGAACATATTTTACATTTCTTATTGATAGATAAATCCATCTACTCCGCTCTATATATTTCCCGATTGTGGTACAGATGCGGTGCCTCTATTCTATGGAGATGCATTGAGCTAAAAGGGAATGATCCCAAAGCAAAGAAATTCATAGAATTAGTATGTGGGAAGCAAAAGCCAATTTATAGCTCGAAACTAACCCATCTCGAAATTCCATACTATAATCCACTTTCAAGTAAGAAAATTGAAGGCATCGTAAGAACATGCCCAAACATAATTCATTTGAATTTTGAAAATTGTGTGGGTTTTAGTAATAGAGCATTAAATCAGCTTAAAGCATATCCCAATCTGAGATATCTTAATTTATGTAGTAGTGGTATTATGGGTGATAAAGCTTTATGTGGAATAGTGGAATCATGTCGTAAAATAGAATATCTAAATATTTCTTTCTGCCAAGACATTACTGATAGATCTTTAATCAAAATTGCGGACAGTTGCCAAGCTTTACAAGAGTTTTATTTTGCTTGTGCGCATTTGATTTCTGAAAGATTTATAAGTTACATCTTAAACTCATACCCAAATTTATGAAGATTCAGTATTTCGGGTAGCTGTCGAAGAAAAAATAGATGTGATATATTAGTAGAGAAACTTCTTACTGTAGAGAAATACCTTAATGTAGAGAAACATCTTAGTGTAGAGTATCTTGATTTTGGTAGGTGTGTTTACGTCACTGAGACCTCAATTTGCAATGCCATTCATTCCTGTCCAAATCTCCAACATCTCAATCTTAGTTTTTGTGGAATTACTGATGTAACTATCAAAGAAATTTCTCATTCGTGTCTTAATTTAAAATATCTTAATCTGGAGGGATGTGCTAATATTACCAAAGAAGCCATAGATCAGCTCGTTTTACTTAATCTAAATATCCATGTCAAGAATTTCAAGAAAACTTTAACACCTCCCGATCTCATTGGAGCAGTTATAAATCATCTTACACAGAACAATGTTGTTAGTAGATGGACTTTAGCTCAGAGCCTTTTAGATTTAAGTATGTGAGATAATTTGCAGTGGTATTCTGATCCAGGGTTAGCTAGATCAATAGTCCGGAGCAGTGATCACCAGCTCAGCTAATTTATTTTTTCTGATTAAAGATACAGTAACTATAAAAACTAACCCATTATGAAAATAGATAGCCTGTCACCTAAAGGATATGATACATTTAATTGGCTGGATCAAAATTGGCCTCCAACTTCTCCAGCATTGAAACCTGAAAAAGGTAAAGATAGCCCAGCACTGGTTCAAGATAACCAATTACTAAATGAATTTTTTGAGGCGTATAAGGAATATAAGGAATACACCTCATTATCAGGTCTGGATTTACGTAAAGCAGAGATAAAAAAAAGGTTCTTCAGAGGCCTCAATCAAGAGGCAAAGATCCAGTTTGCCCATATGAAACCTTTAGATCCTCTAAATAGGTTATATATAATTTTAGTTAAATTAGATGTTTCACTTTATCTGAAATTGCAGATACTAACTGGTAGTGATCCGAATTTGATTCGATCTGAAGTGATCCAATGTCTCGAGAACAGGCGAAGAGGGAATGGTTGATGATTTTATTTCTGAACTTCTTAATCGGGAACTAGCATTAGAATGGTGATACTCTACTAATCTAACTAGTCTGGAGTGGTGATCATTGGTGCAAAATCACATTTTTTTTTTGATTAAAGATACAACATATAATACAGACTATTTATGGCGCATTCAAGTATTTTTATTATACCAAAACTATTAGAACAGATTTTACATTTCTTATTAATAGATAAATCCCTCCACGCTGCTCTATTTGTTAGTCGGCTTTGGTACAGATGTGGTGCCCCTATCCTATGGAGGCGTATTGAGCTAAAGGGGAATAACCAGAGGTATGGCTATAATGTGAATAATCATTTTCGATTGAAAAAATTTGTAAAAATAATGTGCAGAAAGAATAAACCAGCTTATGCTTCAAATGTAACCTATCTAGAAATTTCAAATTACTATCAACTTTCAGATAAAAAAATAAAAAGTATTGTGAATACATTTCCGAATATAATTCATTTAAATTTCAAAGAAGGTATAAGTTTTGGTGATAGATCACTATTTATAATAGCGGAATCATATTCTAATTTAAGATATCTCAATTTGTGGGATGCTGAAGCAATAACCGATAAAGGCTTATGTGCACTCGCAGGATCATGTCATAAATTAGAACATCTAAATATTTTCTACTGCAGAAATATTACCGATAAATCTTTGTTTGTAATTGCAGATAATTGTCATGATTTACAAGAGTTCCATTTTGCTGAAGCACGTCAGATCACAGATAAATCTATAAGTTGCATCTTAAACTCATGTCCAAATTTACGAAATCTTGATATTTCATATAGTAAGGGGGATGTCAAAGATGCTAGTATGTTAATACAGAGATGTCTCAGCATAGAATATCTTGACTTTGCTGGTATCATGGCTTTTCGTAATAATGCATTAATTGTAGCTATCATCAGAGGATCTCCGAATTTAAGACATTTAGAGATCGGTCATAATGATATTGGTGATGAGGTTACTGAAGCACTGGCCCATTCTTGCCATAAATTAGAATATCTTGATCTAAGTGGTTGTATATTTATTAGTAAATTATCAATCTGCAATGTTATTCACTCCTGCCCGAAGATTTAGCATCTCAGCTTTGGATATTGCAATATTACCAGTATGACTATTAAAGAAATTACTCGTTTCACACCCTAATTTAAAATTTCTTGATTTGGAGGGGTGTAGAAATATCAGCAAAGAAGCCATGGACCAGCTAAATCCAAATATTCATATCGAAAATTTTGATGAAGAATACTGCTGTTCTGATTCAGAATCTTCTAGCTTCGAAGCCGAATTAGAGTCCGAACTATCTAGCTCTGAATCAGATGATGAAGTTGCCTATGATAATGATGTACCTCCTCCGATGATTATGAGCACGGCTGATACTCCAAATGATTTTATTACCACATTTAATGATTATCTTAGACAGGCTGAGAGGCGCTTTGCATGATTACATGATTTTATTTTTTCGTTTGAAGATACAATATATAATATGCACTATATATGACGCATACAAGTGTTTTTATTATACTAGAACTATTAGAACAGATTTTACATTTTTTAGCGATAGATAAATCCATCTATCTTACTCTATATGTTTTCTGATTATGGTACAGATGCGGTGCTCCTATTTTATGGAAACGCATTGAGCTAAAGGGAAATGATCCCAAAGCAAAGAAATTCATAGAATTAGTATGTGGGAAGCAAAAGCCAATTTATAGCTCGAAACTAACCCATCTCGAAATTCTATACTATAATTCACTTTTAAGTAAGAAAATTGAAGGCATCGTAAGAACATGCCCAAACATAATTTATTTGAATTTCGAAAATTGTGTGGGTTTTAGTAATAAAGCATTAAATCAGCTTAAAGCATACCCCAATTTGAGATATCTTAATTTATGTAGTAGTGGTATTATGGGTGATAAAGCTTTATGTGGAATGGTGAGATCATGTCGTAAAATAAAATATCTAAATATTTCTTTCTGCCAAGGCATTACTGATAGATCTTTAATCAAAATTGCAGACAGTTGCCAAGTTTTACAAGAGTTTCATTTTGCTTGTGCGCATTTGATTTCTGAAAGATTTATAAGTCACATTTTAAACTCATGCCCAAATTTACGAAGATTCAGTATGCTGGGTAGCTGTCAAAGAAAAAATAGATGTGATAAATTAGTAGAAAAACTTCTTACTGTAGAGAAATACCTTAATATAGAGAAACATCTTAATGTAGAGTATCTTGATTTTGGTAGATGTGTTTACGTTGCCGAGACTTCAATTTGCAATGCCATTCATTCCTGTCCAAATCTCCAACATCTCAACCTTAGTTTTTGTGGAATTACTGATGTAACTATCAAAGAAATTTCTCGTTCGTGTCTTTATTTAAAATATCTTAATCTGGAGGGGTGTGCTAATATTACTAAAGAAGCCATAGATCAGCTCATTTTACTCAATCCAAATATCCATGTTGAGGATTTCATGAATTCTATGGATATGCGAGCTGAATTAGATTAAGAGATAAGATGGCTATATAACACTCGGCATAGTGATTATCTTGGTTGATATGCTATTAACTATAATTTGGTTCTATCTCAGGTACACCAACAACCTATATCTATGACAGTTGACTCTGGTGCTAATCACCACATTATAGCTATGAACAGACATTCGCCGACTCAAGGTAATATTTACAGTTTGATGTCAAGCGCTGGTGATAAAATACTAGCCAATCAATCAGAATGGTACCGTACTTTACCAATTTAGCTAGTTCGGAGAAGTGATCATCAGCTCAGAAGACTTAGCACAGATTTCTGCGCAATGATGTAATAGCCGATCACCAGGCAGGTTTGTGCGACATATTAATTTTTTATATATTTGTAAGAAAAAACATATTAACCTTTATTCTTTATTTTTTTTCTCTGAACAAACATGAGAAAAATGTGAAAGGAGATCTAGTTCCAACATAGGATGTACCGTAAAAGTAAATACTGACGGCAAAAGCATATGCTATAAAGGGCTGAGGACTTTGTAATTTCGAGATCGCCAGGCATAAGACCAACTATATGTCTCTCCAGTAGATCTACATGTGAAAAGGTATGAGGGTTCCATTTACATATGCTTTCATAGAACTCTTGGCATTAGACGACAATACTAATTACGCCTCATACCTTCTTAACTCTTTCCCAGCAAGATATAAAGCATGTAGGAGTATGTAGAAGTTCAGCCAACTTTCCACAAAAAACTTTCGTAAAATAACACAAAATAAGATATGTATATACCTTAAATTATGTATGTATGGGAGCAAGTTTTCTCACTATGAGTCTTATATTTAGGAAAACAAAATGGATGAAATCACTCTCAATTGTCTTATCATTCCTATAGGAAAACTTATGAATATCCCTTGTGTTAAAGTAATGCAGGCGATTAGAGTTGAAAAAGATGAAAATTATATCATGCTCGAAGCTACAATTCAAAGCAGATTGGATGTTAAGATCCCACTCAAATTATGTATAATTCAAGCTGGAAGAAATAGTGAAAAGGTAATGAATAGTAGTACCCCTATTTCCGATTATTTTACTGAGGAGCCTAAAGCAGAGCACTTTCATATTACTGTATACCCCCGGTCAGAATAATCTTCTGTATCATATAGCGCTATAGTCGCAATTTTATGTATTGTAGGCCGAGTTCTGGCAACATTTTTTTTATTTCTTAAATAAAGCATATATTACGTTCTTGTCGTAAATCTTGAAAAATGTCACGTGTAATGATGTAATATAATTGTCTAATAATTCTGTACTACATTTTAATTGCATATATATTGGGCAAAAGCATTATGAATCGATACAATAAATCATTTCTTTCCGAACGCTGAAACTAAAAATACTTTTATATCCATAAACTAGCTTTACCTATAACTGCAGTCAAGTGCATATTTTTTCGCAAGTACAAACTCACATATATAAAAGCTATGTCTTCACAAGCCTCTACACCTTCTTCTCCAAGCTCAATAATGGAAGAAATTTCTTCTTGAACAATGTCAGACGTGGTTAAGGATTTTAATACAGAGGAACTTATCGATTATTTGGAGAGGAAAAACTTAAAACTTGATAAAGATGATATTAAAATACTTTGTAAAGAGAAAATTGCCAGCTCTAACTTTCTCGAATTAACAGAAAAAAAATTCCATAATATTGGTTTTGCATTAGGTCCAGCAACAAGACTTACAAAATTCAGCCAGAAATTACAAAACTACTCCTCGCTTAAAACTCTCGCATTGTGAATTTATTTCATCGATTCTCCATGCATCCATCGCTATAGCTAAAAAACTTACCTCCCAAGATATATTTATAGTTTTACAGAAAGATATATCCGGTGAGGATGCAATAGGCAGAGTAGACTATGCAATCAAAAGTCTAGAAGACCTCTTATGTATCACCGAAGGAAAGTCTCGTAATATTAAAATAGGATATGCACAGGTAAATTTACTTTCCATTCGTGCTTTATAGAAGATTCAATAGTATTAATAGCATTTTATTTTTTCTTCAGAATCTGGCACAACTTGAAAGTGCATTCCAGACAAATAAGAAGAAGCGGACTGCAGATCAAGCATTCGGAAACGACTATTTTGACTATATCTATGGTATTGTGACCACAGGTACGGAGTGGCATTTTATCATATATACTCTGAATGGCATCTTCTCCACAAGTGGTAGCAAATATCAGATTAATCTTACAAAGTCCGCCGTTAAAGAAAATTCTGAGCTACTTCAAAACAACGTGAAAAGGATAATAGATATAATTGTTGGGTTGTTGAAGGATAGGGTTAGTGTAGATAGTTCCCCAACTAGTAAGAGGGCTAAGATCGAAAAATTAATCAAAAAATAATATGTATCGTGGGCTAATGTTTCGAATCCTGTATTTATTTTCACATGTATTAATAAAGTGGTTTTCATTTACCATGTAACATTGAATAATTCTTTCATATCTGCCCGGAATTATCCATTCAATAATTATTAAGGCTGTTCCAAATTAATTGTTTGTTTAACGTCCAGGCCTTTTGAAAAAATTAAGGGGGGAGGGGGGCTTAAGTTAAACAAACCAAATAAATAAACATAGG
>QZLH01000775.1:24032-37934 GCA_003833135.1 Oehlia diaphana | reverse complement strand
ATTTAAAGGCACTATATGTTTATTAGCTTTTAAATTTTTTCAAAAATAGAGGGGGTATTTGTTAATATGTGTTTATTAAATCTCAAATTTTTTAAAAAATAGAGGGGGGGGGAGGACGTTAAACAAATAATCAAGTTGGAACGGCCTAAGATCCCAACCTTTCACGGGATCGGCTAACGCATCTAAGAGTGCATTATGTTCTTTCACCCCAAATGCATTAGACCTAGAGAATGCGTTAAATAATCTATTTTTTTCTCGATCAGACATGTCTGAAAGACGTCTGGTAAATTCCATGAGTACAATGTTCCGATGTTGAGCTTCCCGGACTTGATAAAGTTTTTTTAAAGTATTTTCACCAAAACGTCTTTTATAATACTATCCGGTATATCTTTTCCTAGGGTCCCAATAATTGTCCTGATCATTATCACTATCTTCTTCGTCGATGTCAGATTCGTTATTATCATCATCATCCATGTTGATGGGCGTGACTTTATTATCTAATAATCCCAAAGCCTCCAAGAATTCGTATACCTCAATTTTATCACCAACACTAGTGTCAGAATAGGTTTATTCCATGACGATAATATACTAAAATACCTTATCTTCAATTTAGGTTATTTAGCTTCTCTCGTCTATGGTCGCTCCACACTGTAGTAAATACCTAGCATCAGGCAAAAATATGTTACGTCACTAAACACTCATGGAAGTTCATAATATTTGATGATCCTATACCTTAGTCAGTAATGAGTCTCACCATCTCTCCAGTAACCACCTAGAAGAATTATTGGGCAAATCAATTACTCGCATTGAGTGAATTATGTATTTTTTTTTTTCGAATCACGTGGGTTGGCTTAGGTACACAGTTTTATTCTTCTCCGCAGTAATACGTTACTAGTTCACATCTGCAGAATATTCTATGCACAGTAGAGTAACATGTAAATCGATCACCTGAAAGTTGATATCAGGAAAATTCTTGCCAAAAATATCATGCGCAGTAAGTACGTCATCTCTATAGTCAATCATGTTAAATTTTGACAGCGGTCCTAGTTGATCGGTTAAATTCTAGCTGAAACATCTAATCAGATCATGATCATGTGGATGGGCTGTATCTGTACAACAGGTTCATATAACATAAATTTTTGCATATATTCATAACCCGTAAGAACACTTTCTTTTTTTTAATGGACAATCGCAGAATGGGATTGAATGTGGCTGTAAAAGCAAAGGGTACGACATTCCTTATCGATATAGGCAGTGAATTTCATATGTTATAGTGGATTGGAAACTCCGCAATTTCCGAGATCTACTTTGTTAACCCAACTTGCGGTTTCTTATGGGAAACCCGCTATGCTAAAAGGGTTTATATTACTCCTATTTTTATCATTGTCCACAGTATATAAGGTAAAAAAACTAGTATATTTTTTTCTAATAAGATATAAATACGGTGTTAAAACAATGCACTTATTTAGACGCAAAAAAATGGTTTATTATCTCAACTGTCTCGTTCAAGAAGAGCCCTATAGAGATCCAATTTCTGTTAGAATTGGTGAAAGAGATACAATTGGGGAACTCAAGAAAAGTATTAAAGCTGAAAGAAGTGACTTAGCCCGTTTCAGTGCAAGCGAGCTTAAACTATGGCGTATATGCCAGAAAATTGAAGATGGAAAAAGCCCAACATTTAATAATCTTACTGAAGATAACAAACTTCTCAACATTTATGAAATTGGACAGATTTGAAGTGAACCCCCATCTAGAGGTTATTTTCACGTGTTGATACAATTACCTGGTATTAAATATCATTCTTCATTTAAGTAGAAATGACTTGCAGGTACTTCAACTAATAACCTATTTTCCTTCCTCCAGTTTCTTTTTAGAGTTCACTTGATTAATAACTCTCAATTGCATTGTCTCTGGCTATGATTTGGAAAACTACTGTTCTATAACAATCTCTATGGGTGAATAAGTTATCGAACTTAAATCTAGAATCAAGGAAAAGTGGACGCCTTGTTTTAGCAATATTACTTTAAGTGAATTTGATCTTATAGTTATTAATGAACTACCTGATCAGCTTATTAAATACGTACCGGAAATAGAAATGCAACCGTTGTATACAATTAGTAAATATTTCAATGCTAATTCCTACACATATGATCCTCTTTGTATTCACATTATGGCAGGTTCTACATACTTGAAGGAGTTGTGTTGTGAAACTAAATATGAGGGTACTAAGAAAAATTTTCGATGGCATATAACCTATGATATGCTTACAATGGTTAATATAAAGAACAGACTTTGCATGTGCTTTTCAGATCTCAACGGTGTTAAAAATAAATGACTTTTCCTCTATAAATCAGATAAAGAATTTAATGAAGAAAGAATGCTTGAAGAAAGTGTATTGGATCATTATTTTTGGATTGATAAGTTTAAGGTTAATACATTTATAATTATTAAGGTGGATCAGGACTAGATAATAAATATTATTAGTAGTGTAGTATGATTTTTTATTATTTGTATTAGTTGCTCTCGACAACGATTTATTAAATAAAGCTGTATGATGATGTTTATCAGAGTAAATGGATTTTACATTAAAATTTCGCATATACCATGTTGTTATATAAAATTGATCATATCATCAAAAATCACGCGCTAAAATTTTTTCTGCATCACGTAGGGGTGACTTAGGCAAAATCTACCGCTATGCATGCTAATACGTCACCAGCATTTGGCATCCGCAGTGAAAGATATACTACGCCATTGTATCATGTGACTGTATATAACCGCAGTTGTTTATTTTTAGATGGTTAATATATGCTATTTTTGTAACAATGAAACCAGGGCCAAGATCATGATACCGTTATATTTTGCAAATCTATGAGGGAGTAGATCGTGGGTCTAGAAGGTTCTTTTAGAACTGGGATCAATAAATAATTAATCCGGTAATGATGTTTGACTTTTTTTCAGAAGGTTCTGGACTTGTAGTATAACACACATATTACGAATCTTTAAATTGGTGCCATGCAAGTCAATCCAATATCCCTGATGTTAGAATGGGACAAGAATGGAAATTGCGCCTCTTAATCTACCGATTTACAGATCTAGATCCTATAAAATGTAAGGGGGATGCCTCTGGCCACATAAAACAAATTTCCATTTACGGTCATTAGTAGATTTGTATGGAGCACGAATAGAGGCCACCTTTTTTTTCTCATTAATTCGAAAAAAAAAATACTAGAGGAGTAAGCCCATCCACAGATCGAAAGATGATCTTAGAAAATTCCTCGGTACTTTATTAGTATTTATAATGCCGATTTCATACTGTTAACGTGTCATGCATTATTATTTCAACAATCAAGCATCTACGAGTAACGTAATTATAAAAAATGTAGTTATGACAAATACACATAATAAAGCAACATGTGAAGCGCCTTAACAGCTAACTTTTATTAAATTAGGTTAAATTCTCTTTTCACGCGTTAGTAGGCAAACAGTATAAAACAAACCTTTTTCTCAGCGCATTTACGCAAAATAACTATTGCTATTAAAAAAATCAGGCGATATTATCTAAAAAACTTGATCCACCAATAAAATCTCAATAAAATTACTACGTCTAATCATGTCCTGCTCAACTCTTCAGGAGTCATGCCTTTTTTGACCTTAACCGCTGTTTTTTTGTTCATTGGTCCAGTGTTAATCATAGGGATCGCTACCATGTGGTCAAATCTCAAACAAAAAATTTCTGATGAACTTTTTGCATGTGTCACTAGAATCGTCAATGATCTTCATACAAAAAATAATACACCAGAAATCGACAGTAAACTTACTGTGGAAATCAATACTAAAATCACCAATGAACTTTCTGCACATCTTTCTGAAATTAATTCTACTTTCACCACGAAGCTCAACAGAATTAATAATGATCTTAATAATAAACTTAATGAAGAAGTTAATACGGGATTCGGTAAAATTAATACCAAACTTAATGGTAAACTTACCGCAAAAGCCAAAAAAAATGAGGCACGTGATGATGACTTCATTAGGAAGGCGCAGAAAATTTTGAATGACATAACTACGAAAGTTAATAATATCGGAAAAGCCTGTCGTAATGAATTTAGCAGAATTAATGTTGTTATCAAAGATCTCCAAAATAAAATAAATCAACATTACGCAGTAGTTCAAAGATCCGATTTTGACCAACAAAGTGTGTCCAATGAATCTGAAGTTAATTCGACCAATGAATCTGAAACTAATTCATCTTCAAGCTCTTCCAGTTCTTCTGGTAAGATAAAAATAAAACAATTATTGATAATCAATTCCTTATATATTAGGGGTTTGACTAACATTTTTTGATTGCAGGCTCAAGCCAAAAATTCGCAAATATCATTTTTGTAATCCAGGAACAATTTACGGCCATCTTCGATAGAGTTAGGGGTGCGAACAATTATTCTTTAGATCAGATGTGTGCCATTGTATCAGCTGATATTCTTAGTAGACTTGGTATGGGAGTAATCGGAAAAGATACAATAAAGGTATTTTATCATGGGGAAAACATAAATAGCAAAACTTAAAAAAGATAGGTGCTTGGATAGATCACATTCATTTATATCGATACTGAGTGGCGGGGAAGGAACTGCCAATATATGGGTTAGAGCTCGGCAGGTATTTATGCTTTATTCCTCCCTTGAAACAACCTGCTACTCTATTATTTTTTACTTTCATTTTTTACTTAGCCGGCCGGTCCTTTCTCATGTATTACTTTACAAAAATATAATAAAGATTTTACTTTGAGTTTTTTAAACATGTATGTTTTACAAGTGATACTAATATTTATTTACTTTCGTATTCTACTAACATAACTAGGTATTTACAGAATAAAATATTTCATTTGCTTTGTAATCTATCGCGTCGCACTTACAGTCATGAAAAAATATAAAATTTGCTAAAACATTAAAGAAACACTAAAAAACTTATTCTTGTTTCTCATCTGTTCCTCCGCCATAATTAATAGTAACATAGAAGTAACAAAATAAAATTATTTCTCTTTCAAAAAAGCGATATTAAAATTTCTTTTCAAGCAGTCATACAATCCTTCAATATCGGCTTTGGCTGTATCAATATCAGAGTGAATTTTTTTAAATTCCTTTCTATTTCTTTCAAGGTATTTTTCGAATTCTAATGCAGTTACGACTTCAACTGATACAGGAGGTGTATCTAATTAAAAAAATAAGTTTAATAAGGGGATGATAAGAGGAAGTCAGTTATTGTAATTACTAACTTTGTTTTTCTTTGAGTCCCTCTACTAACTTCATGATATGAGAGGCGTGTCCCAATTTTATTTTAAATGGGCCATTCGTATTGGTAAACTTCTCTTCGGTTAAACGGAGAAAAGTGTAACCATCAACATCTTGATCCCAAATTTTTTTTATATCATTATTATCATATTTAGATGAAGTTATATGTTCTTCAAGATGTTTTTTAACGTGTTCTGGGAACCACTCTTTAACGTTGTTAGGATTTTTGTCAGTCATCATTGGATTACCCATTTGTGAAATAACTATCTATTTATACAAATCATTTGGTCTAATATTAATAATAGATCGCAAAAACATAATGCCAATTCGATTCGAAAGTAAAGATCAACCTTTTTTATATTAATGGTGGCTTAGTTGCTACACAAAATCTGATTGGCCGATCATCTCGTGATTTATAGAAACTCGCATAACAGTGTAACTGTGTAACTCTACTAACGCGTCTTTCTCCTAGACATAAATTTACACAATGACTTCGGATTACCCATTAAAGCAGGAGTCGTAAATTACTGGAACCGAAAGTCGGTTTCTAAAAATATTGGATTGTATAATTGTCTTCGTCAAATCGATAATAAGTTAGATTTAAAGCTGGAAGAGAAGTCAAAAGTTCATGCAATCTATTTTAATTATGTCTCAAGTCTTTCCCAGGAGCAATCGATCAATCAACAGTTGCGAAACAAAGTTTAGGCCGAACACAGGGATTTTGCGGTACGTATGCAAACATGACGTTGAAACGAACTAAAGGTTGCGAGCTACTAAATATTTTTCTCTACCCTAGACAATATCGGACTCCTCCGAAGTGACGGGTTTCTGGGAAAATAAGAAAAAAGGGTCCTACAGACAGACGTTAGATGATCATACACGAAAAGAAAAGCTGTACTTGAGTTCCACTCATCTCGCGCAGTTACAAGACGAAGATGCCAACGAAGAGAAGGATGAATTTTATACTGAAGATAATGAATACCATGAAGACTCTACCATGTCAACAACGAGTACTCAAGCATCCGTTGATGTTTCCATACCTACAACGAGTACTCAAACATTGATTGATGTCTCTATCCCAAATGAAGATTCAATGTTTGTTGAAAGGAATGAACCGGAGAGTGTAGGACGGATTAAACACTGGACTTTATCAAGTGGAACCGATGTAGGTCAAGTATTGGCTGACTATAGATGCAAAATTCCCGAATCACAAAAATGTCTTGAGTGAGTTTTTTTTACATCTTTGCGTGGTGATTTTATGATAATTGTATTATTTACTTTTTGGTTTTGTAGCCCCGTTTATTGGGGAATTCTCGATCTTACAGGCTCCCACCAAGAAACGAAACAACTATTCACCACAGAAGATTGGACTGAAATGTTGAAAAGCTTTGAAGACGAGATAGAGATTATTAAAGAAGACATACCTGACGTTATATTTTTGTTTTTCGACGAAGTACAACAGGTAATGATGATCAATTTTCTGTTACGTTTAGAATTCGCTCACATTATTCGTTCGTTTCAGATTGTAAAGAATAATGAAAATAGTGAAGGCTTTGTGACAGCAATTGACAGGATCTCTTTGCGGGAAATAGAAGAAAAGCACGAAATCACTCTCAGTACACAAGATATAGCTTATATGATTGAAATCAAGAGAGCGGTCCTGACATAGTAAGTGAATTGTGAAATGAAATATGGTCATTTGCCTTTAGATAAATTCTTACAGCTTAATTCTCTTTGGTTATTGTTTTACAGTGCAGAGAACTTGGCCAATATTGACTTGCCGGTTTCAGAGTCTGATTTTGACAACTTGTTTACAAATATGCTTACGAGAAGATTTCTTGACAAGACCGAATTAAAAATGGACGCGTAAGTTGAGAGTCTTAATAATTTTAAAAACTATGACAGTCGATGATTTTTATTTACTAGTCCTTTACCATACATATGTTTCTTTAGGGGGGAGATCTGCTCCTGGGCTTCGGCTAAACGACGTAATGAAGGTCGCTCAACCACACTTCGTGCTCGAGTTGGACAAAAATGCGATTTCCGAGGGACTCTAAAACACAGTATCAACAAACTAGAAGCGATAGTAGGCCTCCGAAGTGGTGGTCTTCCAGAAGCTCATCCAAAAAAAATTTTTGTGGACTCTATTGACTTATCTATAACAATGAGAGACATCCTCTATACATTTTTCAATTCTAATACGAACGCCCCGGATGAAGATTTGCACAAGATGTTTGTTTTCGGAATCAAATCATGGGGTAAGCAGTAAGTTGTCACAAACTAAACCTCGTTCATAAATATTTATAAATATTATACTCTATTTTAAAGGCTGGACGCATCAGATTCTTGCAATGGATTGCAAGGGGACAAACATTTGTAGGTTTGGAATTTTGTGCACAACAGCCTTACCCAATTCTACAAGGACTCTCGCATGTTTGGAAAAGTTCTATGTAGAAATGAAAAACGTCAAGGTACTTCCTAATTTTGTATGCTACTACTTTATAAATTTTTTTTTTTACCGTGCATTACCGTTTATGAATTTACAGGCTACTCTCAGCTCCATATGCAATAAAGCCAATGATATCGCTCTATCCCATGCTCGAATACATAGAAGAAAACGAAAGGAAGAGGACCGAATAGAAAATGCTGAAGTTGAGGTTGGGGGCTGTTTTGGTAAAGTTACCAGGACTCCTAACACAAAAAAGTCGCGATATTTGGAGCTTTCTTCATAGTTTTAGTAACATATTTTTTATTTACGCATTAATGGATTGTTCTGACAATATAAAATTATGCTAATTTTACAAGTTTAAATTATGTTAACTTGAAATAGGTAGTATGAAATCTTTAGCTTACATAAGTTTATACAATATGGTGATCTGTTTCTGGTTGTGTTTTTCTTTACTAACTGACTTGTAACTGTGCGATTGTCTCACTTGAATATGACGGTTTATTTTTGATAGTCCATCTCATAGGAAGGTGTTTAGCATTAGATTTGTTTGGATGTTTACTAATCTATCATTACAAACAATTTCTAAATGGCTGAACCATTTTTAAAATGGCAGAAGCCTTGCTAATGACAACCGGACTGCATCGGCAAGACTTGTTTCTGCACTTGCAGATCTTCTCTTGGTGTTTGTATTTGGCAAAAGTGGCGTGACATAGCATGACATATATTTGCCTGTTCTCACGTCTTCTTATACACTTACAATCAGCTTATTGCTGTTTTGGAGGTGTTGCCAGTTCCGAAAGTTACATGTTCATCAAAAGTTACTGTTTCTCTTCTTTCTTTAGGAATGACCAGATAGTAAGCTATTATTAGCTTAACAACTTTACAGAAACCCAGTGTTTTGCAACCTAGCAGTTATGGGTTCGTCGCCCAATATTTTTGAATTCGTATCTATCTTGTGACGACATTTTTTGCTAAGTTTTCTATAATATTTCGATAAAGTTTTGACAGAAGCCAGTCTTGAAATAGTGGCGAGCTCGAATAATAATCTTTAAAAGATAGCAAATGACATCGAATAAATTAATTGAGATTTGTGCGACGTTATTTGCGAGTATACAATGATTGACTAAATTATTTCTTAAGATGTTGAAAATATTTTTTTTTTTGTTTTGTATTTATAGTTTTTTATTTTATTTTTTTTTGAAGTGTTAAAAATTCGTGAAATTACTTTAAATTTTCTAAAAGTATTTTGGTCTTGTAGGATATCATACAATATTAATTTATTAACATGTACATTTAATAAATTGTAGTAAAATTTAACTGTAAAATATAATGTAAATTTAATTATAATGTTCCTCTTGTTATAATTGGATAGCCGCGGATTTTTAAGCGATCAACGTACTAAAATTTCCGTTGACATAGCGCCCCTGGTGACACAACTATAACAAGGTGGGAACCTGATTTGAGACAATGGTATCACCTGATTGATCCGTACTCACCTGGAATTTCAGCTTTCAAGTAAGAAAAAGTAGAAAACTTGCACTTACCAAATTTCACATCCGAGGAAACCTAAAGAGCCGCCTAAAAAATGTAAAATGTTAATAAAAATGTTCGTTTAAAGAAAGGTAAAATAATAAAAAAAAATTGCACATACCAAAATCTTGCGTCAAAAAACTTTTTGAAATTTTGAAACTATAAAGTTGAAACTCAAAGCTTAAACTTCTCAGAAAAAAGGGTTAGATAGTTCAGTTCGATTGAGAAAAAATTAAAAAAAATTTAGAAGTTTTGATAGTTTGATCAAAACTTTTAAAAGAAAATTAAAAAAAAAATAATTAAAAAGTTCCGACTTTGATCAAAACCTTTAAAGAGTGTTAACTCAAAATTTAAAAGTCTAAATTCATCAATCACTGTGACACAACTGACACATGATGTATAAATATTTTTTAACTTAATTATTATATTTCAAATAATAAAAGTATAGTAAGCGATAAAAATTAATAGTAAAATTTATTGTTAGTAAAATCAATAGCAATAAAATTATAATAATAAAACTCTGTAAAATTGTAATTAATAAAATTTTACAATTAATTTAATTTATGTATCAAAATGTATATTTAAATAAATTTAAGCTATTTTATTTAATTAAATGCATATTTAATTTAAGCTATTTAATTTAATTCAAGTATTAAATTTAGCTATTTTATTTAAGTATTAAATTAAACGCGTATAACGCGTATTTAAATTTAAGCTATTAATTTAAACTATTTTAAGTATTAAATTAGACATGTATTTAAGTATTTAAATTAAAAGAAAAATTAAAATAATTAAATATAAAAATACAAGATCGTAAAGTTTATTTCTTAAAGTTAATCTACTTTAAATAATTTTTATTTTCCACACCTAACTGATGTGTAATCTGGTACAAAATGTTTTAAATCATAAGAAATCGCTATAAACATGCAATCCCATCATATATTGAATGAAGAGTTACTAAAATAGATGAAGAACCATACATTAGTTAAAATTATTTCTCTCGTCATGACTTTTTAATTAATTTGTCATATATATTAAGTAAATCACGTGATATTATATTGTTAATAATTGAATGATCAATTAAACTTTTTTTAACTCCACTCTTTTCCACACTTTCGTCCTCTTTCATTTTTACACTTTTGTCTTCCCCTTTCTCAATCTTTTTCCTCTTCTCTTTTTTTTATCTTTTTTAGACGGCTTCTCAGTTCTTTGAATATGGATTCTGGTAAGTATTGTAATTTTTTTATTTTCTTTATTTTGGTTATTATTTTGTTGCATTATTCATATATTCTATAAATATAATATGATATTTTTTTATTTCATTCATGCAAAAAAAAAGAAAAATTACACTTTATCTTTTAAAAAATGGCTACTACGATTAGTTCTTCAGCTTTTGGAGGCGTGGGAACTTTAGTAAGAAGGGTTTCTTTAATTTTTTTCAAACTTATCTTAATAAAACATTTTGCTAATATTTTTGTTATTTTTTTCATATGTCATTTCAAAGGGACTTAATTCGAAGGTAATATCAAAAATTATTCCTTTTTGATTTTTATGTAACAAAACATCAACTAACATTTCGTGTTTTGCATTTTGTAGCTTAGATGACTTTAGACAGATGTGGATTTCGGTAAGTGATTTTTTTTTCTAACACTATTTTTTTTAATTAATGTTTCATTTTTTCATTTTTTTAGATGGTTGGTTCTTCAGGACGTGCAATTTATGTAAGAAATCAAATATCTTTTTTTAACAATAATTTATTTCTTCAATGAAATGTTTATTAATGTTTCATTATTTTATTTATTTTTTTTAGAGATCCAGTTGGTAAGTTTACGAATTTCTAACTTTTTTAGGAATCTTACCCGATTTTTGGATTATGGAACTGAATCATAAATTTTTAGATACAATTCAAAACTTAAAAAAGTATTTATTTTTTTTAAAAGAAAGAGAAATTTTTGAAAATTAAAAAATATAAAAAAAGAAGCATTTTATTAACGCTTCCCCATTTACTTTTCATAGGATTCAGTTCCGATTATTAGAATGCTGAGTTTCGTATGTATTATTGCGAAACTTATTTTTAATATTTTTTAAAAGAAAAGTTTTGTAGGACTTCGTCGATTCAGCCCATAGAGAAGTTTTGAAGGTAATGTTACTTTCAGTATTTTTTTTTTTTAAGGGAACAGGTTTACTAACTGTTTCCTTTTTTTTTGCTTGAATTAGCTATCTTGGGCATGGATTGGTGGATGATAAGTTTCGAAGTGTCTTTCTTTGGAACTTTATTTATTTTTTTATTAAAAAATCAGTTTACTAACCGTTTCTTTATTTTTTTTGTAGGTTTCCCTTTGGACTTTTATTGGATAGGCGGTAAGTTTCAAAGTTTTAACTTCAAAACTTTAATTTTTTTATTAAAGAATCAAAGTTGTTACTATAGTTACTGACTGTACTGGGATGCCCTGTGTTCAAGCTCTGGTCTGCAAATAGACAACAACATGTCTTTTCTATAAGTGTGATCTATACAAGTACTACGCATTTTATTCATTATTGTAATGGGAATGAATGTATCTATAAATGTATTGATTTTACAATTGGTAATTAATTTAATAATAAATTATTATATCTAATATTCAGTTTATACATGAATACCATTTTATTACAATGTATTATATATGTGATTGATATTTATTACAAATGCTGTTATAATGTAATTAAGATTTATTTTATATGCGCCTACAATGTAGTTATGATATCGTTAAGAAAACACTACAATTTATTAATGATTTATTGAAGTCTCATTATATAATTTGTCATGATGATCAATGGTTTGTTAAATAATTAGTTTTGATGATGCTATGATATATTATATAAGTTGTTTTTGATGATATTGCGATTTATTGAGGATTTGTGAATATCACCTTAATATCTAGTAACTAAATCTATGATGAAGTCATAACTAACTCAAGACTAACACATGACTAACATGTGAATAACTCTTATTCTGATTGTTCACAGGTTGGCCATGACTTGGTCACGACTTTGTCTTGGTTTTACATGTTTCTGTAAAGAAATAACAAGGTACTCAGCTATAGACAATAAGGGAAATATATTTTGGGCTAAGACCCAACTTGTATTTTAAATCGGATTAACTTTGATTTATTGTCAATAAAGATTTATTATTAATACATTTATTTTTTTTTCATGAGAAATTTTTTTCTTAACTTCCGGTAGTAAAGTCATGTGATTTTTTTTGTATATGAAATGTAATATACTAATTTTTATGTTATATGACATCATCTGAAACCAATCATCTCGTGATTTAAGTTGCGGGAAGGTTGCGAGAAAGTGCTAGAAACTGACTGAGAGGCAGGATGATACAAATTTTTATCATGCAAAGTACCTCTGATTAATCACGAGAGATCCACAAATCGCATGTAAATATAAAAATAGCTTAGCCAAGATATGTCACTGATATGACCCTATATAAATCCTGATATGCTTGTTAATCAAATAAAAAAATGAATTTTAGATTTAGCAGTATGTAGTCTCTCAAATCGGCTACAAATCAATTAACCGCTAATCAGTAAATTCATATAAATTTGAATGGTGATATTATCTAGTATAAGTTGCTAAAAAATTACTAGAATTCACTAAAAATGCTATAAATCATTAAATATGTTAGGAAATATTGTTAATAGACCTAGGCCTGGTAAATTCATTGACATTATTTTAGACAAAGTTTATAATAAATCTGTGCCTGAACCCACCAATCTTTGTCCTGGATATGATATTGAATATATTAGAAACCGTTATAGTTTTCTTTATCCTAGTCAATTCGAAAAGATGGTTGAGGTTGAAAAAATATTTGATAATTTATCTATTATTAGTTCGTATGAAACTTCACAGCAATGGGCTATTCGTGTAAAAGACACTTTGCAAGCACTGGTAAAAAAATGGTCTATCCTACACATATCCTACGCATATTTTACACATATCGGGTACTCAAAATGTAGAAAATCATACACAAATAATACACATATTATATACATATCGGGTACTTATATTATATAGTTATTGGGTAAGAAGTATTCAATATGAAGATTTATGACCGTCAATGTTAAATGATTGGCCGTTATTGTGCCACGTAGTGGCACAATGGCCAATCATATAATGTTGATGGTCAAAATCATAATATTGAATACTTCTTACCTAATAATGATTTTATTGTGGCAGACCACCAAGATCATGTTTTAAAAGTTTATTTAAACTTTCTTTTAAATTTCAATTTTATGCGTCTTTTTCTTTACGCGTTTAAAAGTTTATTTAAACTTTCTTTTAAATCCACTCATTTGTACACATTTTTTCTTTACGCGTTTTTTCTTTTACACATTCTTTTTTATATACACTTTTTAAATACCCTACTTTTTCTTTACACATTTTTTTCTTTCAACCTTATTTTAATAATGAAGGAAAAAACCAACAAAAATAAAATAAATAACGATAAAGTATGTTGTTATTATTACTAAAATATTGTTATATTAATTTGCTAATACAATATTTTCTATTCAAGTTTTATTTACCTACAGAAGACGAAATAAATTTTTTCAAAAAGAAGTCAAGAGTAGTAAATACAGATAAATCCAC
>QZLH01000774.1:34231-49927 GCA_003833135.1 Oehlia diaphana | reverse complement strand
GGATACATGAAAATAATCTTATTCATTGTGATTTTCATGATGGTAATATTTTAAATCATAATGATGGGAATGAGGATAAATATTATATTAGTGATTTAGGATTATGTCAACCTGTAAAATCGTTTTTGAAAAAGTATGATATTTATGGTGTTATACCATTTATGGCTCCTGAAGTTTTAAGAGGCAAATCTTATACTCCAGCTAGTGATATATATAGTTTTTCTATGATTATGTGGGAACTTACGTCCGGGGTACCACCATTTAATGATAGAGCACATGATATTCAACTTAGCTTAAGTATTTGTAAAGGTGAACGACCTGAAATTATTGAAAATACTCCACAATGTTATATAAATTTAATGAAAAAATGTTGGAATGAAGATCCATTAAAAAGGCCATTTACTTCAGAAGTGAAAAATGTTATTAGAAATTGGATTTTCTGTCCCTATAACAATGAAGTCAGTGAAGAATCAAAAAGCAACATTATGGAATTTATAAATGCTCCAATTGGGCATAACAATCTTGCTATTAAACCTCATCCTAAAGCATGTTATACAAGTCGCTTACTTGATTTTACTAGTAAAGAATTGAATGAAATTCTTGAAAGTGAAAATTTGGATAATTATATAATTAAAGATTCGAAGTCATCAGGTATGCAATATAATACATACTATAAAATTCAATCTTGCAAATTATTTAAAATTAATTTTATTTTATTATATTAAAACAGATGAAAATTAACCAATCATATGTGTTTTAAAATGATTTATAGTCTTTTTTTAAATGATATTTGATATTATGCATTCAACAAAAATTGTTCTTTATTTTATTCTTTTTAGATTTATTTAAACACTAAGGCTAGAGTAGTAAAATGTTTTACAAGTTTCTTAGTTTGTAATTTAAATAATTCCTTTTTTTTAGCTTATATATTTATATTCACTTTTTTTATTATACATAGAATTATTTAAACACTAGAACTAGAGTAGTAAATATTTTACGTTTCTTAGTTTGTAATTTAAATAAATCTTTTTTTTTATAACTTTCCAATTCTGAGATATAAATTATCAAAATAATAAATATAAGGCTATTATTATTTGGCGACCCTGTCACCATGGCGAACCTCATATCATGTGATTTTTAATTTTTCCGGTACTTTATTTATTCAATATTTATTTTTTTAATTAGTATTCTCAATACTATTTTTTTACGTGTAAAAAATTGAGACATTTTAATAATAAACAAACAAATTAATGAATAAATAAATAAATGAGCAAATAATAACTGAATGAATAAATAAATGAATAAAAGCATGAATAAAACAAACAATTCTATTAAAATATAAGAAATGATCACAATTTGTATACATTTTATTGAAAACTTAACGTGTATATGTTATAATTGATGCTCAATTATGGTATCAGCCTATCAGGTATGAAATAACATATGGGCTAATCGGACTCATTTTACAAAGTAATGATTAGGTGATAAAATTGAGGGATATCGATATTATCGGATAATATCTTACTAATATCATGTGATTCAATCGTTTTATTTAGCTAAGAATATCGTGAAATATAAACAATACAAGCATTTTTATTCATTATCAAAGGAAAAAAAAATCAAAATTAATTTGATGCTAATAGTTCGGGAGAAAAATTTCTTGGCATAATTTTTCAATATAATTTTTCAGTAATGAATCAATTTTCTTGACATACAGAAGTGTTGGTTTCTTGTAAATTTGATTTTACCAAATTTTTTAACTTTATTATTAAAGTTTATACAAAAATGTATTCACAAAAGAAACGCGGAATGAAACAGTTATCATTCAACTAGAAATCTAGAATGTCTCACTTTAATTATTGTCTTACAAAATTTAAAAAACAGCTATTTATGCAAAATATTAGAATTCGAGATATTGGGATTCAGGATATTGACAGGAAATCAAATTTCAGAAAATTAGGATTTTGGGAAATAAAGAATTCGAGAAATTGGATGTTTCAGGAAATGTCCAGTTCAATGTGACCCGTACAATTTTAATAACAAGACGAATGAAATACAATTAATGTGAGTATAATATTATTTGCAAGTTGCAACCAAAAAAAAAAATTTAATATTAACCGATTAAGGTTTTTTTGAAAAGTTCTAACTTCGAAAATGTAGTAGATAAAGGTAGACACACGATCAAGACACATTTTCTTCAAAATCTATTAAATCAAAAGTTATTGAGTACGAATACATATTAATCATAAAAAAAAAAAATTATTTTAAAATAACAGCTACAAGAAAGGAACGCAAACAATCATATCATTAATAGCCGTTTCACCGATAAGCATTTGCCGACGGAAATCTAATTGACATATAATTTATAAATATTATGAAATTAAATATAAATTAAAATATATATATATGACTTACGTATAATAATACAAAAATTGTTCTTTTTTTTTTAACATGGTTCTAATTTAGTGATTATTATAGCTTCAAATTTTTATTATTATCGCATATCATTTATCATTTTTATTAATTTTAACTGACAAAAACAAAAAAAAGGTAATTTACTTTTCTTTAAAATGAGCAAAATGAACTGTCAATAAAATGATAGCCGATGAAACATTTATCGCGAAATGAACTGTCAATAAAAAGACAGTCGATGAAACGTTTATCGCGAAATGAACTGTCAATAAAATGATAGTCGATGAAACATTTATTTATTGCGAAATGACCACCTATCGGTGAAAAGTTTGTCGTTGAAGTGATTTTTGGTGAAATAATTGATGGTAAAATTAACCAGGCTTTATAGAAATAGGATACAGAGAATTAAAAGGACCAAACTGATAAGTTATTATTTTTGATAGTACTGTATCGTACTATAATTTGCAAGTATTGACACCATCAAAGTGGTATTTCGAGTATCCAATATTTTTTAACGTGACATGAAAATGTAAATGTTACCTATGGTGGATCAGTTCGTAGTAAATAAACAAATTGTAAATTATTTAAATGACTTGCGTTACAGTGTGCTGTATATAAGGTTGTGCATGTTATGTTAGTACGGTATATCTGATGATCCTAATTATTGTGGTGCAACATTAGATTTGAAAATCCAAAGATTTATTTGGGCTATGATTATCGAATAAAGTTTTAAAGTTTCCATTTTTGGATCTTCTTTATATTAAGAAGCATTTTATTAAGATGACGATCATTAGATATTAGTAATAATATTGAAATCGATATAAAAAATCTAGATAAAATCTAATTAAAATAGTCTAGATTAAACGTAAGGTTTTATTATTTTATTAACTTGATAACATGAAATTAATAATTTTATATATGGAACATGTTTTCAAGATTAAATCTAATGACAAAATTATTGTTCAAATTAAATTAATTAATTAAAATATCTAATTATAACTATACAAATTAACTATTAAAATTCTATATTAGATAGTGTAATTAATAATAATGTTCAAAATTAATTAATTAAGTATATAATAACTTAAGTATTGTGTTAAATAGGATTTAAGATTTTCTTTGTGATAAGGTGTAAATATAGCAAGCTCTTCTTGTATCTGTTCAACTTCGATACCATAAATATTTTTATTTAAATAATTATTAATCGAAGAAGGAGTAAACATTTCACATGTTATCTGATAAGATTGATAGTCACTTAATTGTAAATAAAAGAACGTATATTCATTTTCTTTTAATTGTTTATTAATTGACTTATTTAATGATTGGTTAGAAACTTTTTCACATTTAATGTGATAATTGAAAGGATCATTTGGTGGTTGATAAAAAAATTTGGTTGGATGAATCGGTATACTTTGAAGTAATTGTTGATTGATTGAATATTGTTGATTTGATAAATCATTTTGATTCATAAAATAAGATTGTTCAGAATATAATTGAGATGGAATGGTAATAGAATCTGTTTGTTGAGAATAATCGTAATTTATATTATCATGGAAAATATACTGCGATGCAGAATTAATATGAGATGATTGAAAGTTGTTTGAATCAGTAAGAATTTCTAAATGTGCTACGCTCATGATGAATTAATAAATTAGTGAAGAATAAATAAAAAAATTTAAAATGTGAGATTTTATTTTATTATTTTGAATTTAATATGAGAAAATTATGAGAATTTAATTTTTCGTTTTTTATCTTTTGTTTAGGAAATTATCAAGTTGATTTTTTGTTATTTCTCTACAAAAGATTTTTTTCGAAAAAAGAAGGTTTTAGATACGATATTTATAAGTAAAAAAAAAACAATAAAATATCTAACTAAAAAATTATTTTTTTTTTTCCTGTGTGCAGGTGCCACACGAAAATTACGGTATCACGCGAAAATTATGATTTTCAGAAAATCTTCCATCAGATTCTTCTATTAAGTATAAAGTTGAACGTTTATCATTTTAGGTGTGACGATAATTTGTATTTTGTATCACACATCTTTATTTTCTTTATAGAATCATTTAAGATATGCAAAATTACGTTATAATGATTAACTTTTTTTATCTTTATAATATATGAATAAATTATCAAGTCCATTTATCCATTTATAACAATGCAATATTTTATAATATTTAAAATTTTATATCGTCTTATAATCTTATAATAATAAATTTTCTTAGGTAAATATCGGCTTAGAGTATATCCGAATTTATGAATTTATAAAAAAAATTTGTCACGAGGGAAACACTGATCATCTTATTACAGCGATAATATGTAATTTCTTACAGTCTTACAGTGAATATCATAACCTTAGAAAATTTTACATTTTAAAAAGATCTACTTTGAATAAAATTGCGAAACCAACATGAAAAGTATTCTTTGTTGGAACTTTTCTATTTTGGAATTGTTGTAATCAAGGAGTTTCGAAGCGTTTCAATTTAAACCTCGTTTAAGAATATCATTACAAGAGATTTTACATTGCAGACCGTGAATTCTAGAATTAAAAAATTTTGACAATAACCGGAAATTATTATGATAACATAAGAAATATTAGATGCAGAAATATTAATACATAAAAAGTTAGATTAGGGTTGTTGATTTTTTTCCTATATAAAATTGTACCTTCTAATTGTGTTAATAGTCCGTTCTAAAAAAGTCAAAGCCGATTATTCGGTTTATTCGACTCGAAAGACCTGAATGAGATAAAAGTACCTAATTGGTTGTTATTTTTATGACATTGTAATTTTTTTTTTTTTTAATTTCGGATGAAACGTTCGTGAAGTGATAATTAGGTACGAGGATATTCTCCGATACATTTCTTAGAAACTCATCTTTTATATTTCTTGTAGATTTACAGAAACTTAATTTCCTTAATGTGCAGTAAAATGTATATTTACCATTTTTCGCTAGATGATATTATTATATTATAATTACTATACAACCTACAATGCATAATATGTTTTTTATAATGTTTTTCAATAAATCTATATTTTGACCGAATTAATTTTACTAGTACGTAAATGGAAAATCCTTTAATAACCATATTTTTGATTCCAGCTGCCCGAAGAAAATCAAATAGCAATCTTTACTTTGTACCTAAATTAAAGATTTTTAACTTTCACGGTAAAGGCGGAATGGCGTAAGAAGTTTTGATCCACAAGCATATTATTTTGATAATCAATTAATAAGGTAACGTTTATTCTGAATTAATATTATGCTAAAAAATTTAATAAAAAAAAAAAAAAAATTAAATGCATGTAATATTTTAATATTGTTCATATGAATTCTAATAAAAAAGAAATTATCATTATTATAATTTATTAAGAATTAAATTTTATTATGTCTTCTTTCTAACTAAGTTAATTAAGTTGATGTTAAAAGTTTTTTAACCATAATAAAATTCGGTCCGATGAAATAAAAGATAAGATCTACAAGTTATTGGTAACACGTTGAGTATTAGATGTAACGTTTTTGTATTATGTTTTTTGAATTAAGAATTAAGTATAATTATCGTTGAACTTTCCGTTATATAATTTAAGAACCTCGTGTCGTGTATTGGTATTATATTTATTATATGTTCTAATTAGTTACATTTGATTTTTTTCTTGAATAAGAGCGCTAAGAAACTTAAATATTACTTTCAATTTTATTATTATTATTTTTTATTTTTTATTTTTTTATTATATACAGGCGTGATTATTATTAAGATATTGCATGAATTCGTACTACATTATTAATCCGTGTTTCAATATACTAATACGTAAATAGAAGTTCATCTATCGTACTTTTGTGTCACAATGTGCATTCCTTTTTTGATAATTACAGCCGACATTATGTAATTCCGGCTGAAGGAAGAAAATTTAAGCATTTTTTGAATTTGAACGCCATTTTTTTTTTACATATAATTTTTTTTTATTTTTTACATATGAATTATACAGTATGAATTTAATCGTAATATTCCAAAATTTATTGGCTGATTATTAGATGGTATATAATGTATATGCTTAAATTAGTTTAATTGATAACATAAACTAATCTCGCCTCATTTTATTAATTTATTGATATTTTTAACCAAATATAACCTAACATAAAAAATATTCTTATAAAAATCTTGATTACTAATAAATTAGTTTAATTAACAATAGAGAAAGTATGTCATTGAGCAGTGATACCTTATTTTATACGCATAAAATATAGACCGTACTATACATTCATATGCGCACAATATGACGTCCTTTGCATTTGCATTTTATGTAGGCACGTTATATGCACAGTATGTGATAGTTAGTCATATTGATGATATGACGGGACCTAGCATAAATGATATATATATGATGGCCAATTAAAATTAACCAAGTTAAAATGATCAAATGATTTTCTAGGGGGTAAAATAATGATAAGTGCTGCGCCTAACTTAAAAATGATTTTCGACTATTGCGTTTCCCAATTTATATCACTGAATTATTCATATCAAGCATGAAAGAAAAAAAATTTTCGGATGACTAATTTTATGAAATAATTTGCACCCGCAATTTTCTAATGATATAGATATATTAGTAATTTTTAAAGTTGAAATAGGTTACGAATTACGATTTAATTCGTGTGACGTATTTGTTCATTCAAAAGATCGCGGATTTATATAATAAAAAATGATTTGAATTTAAATAATAATAAATAAATGTTAGTTAGATATTTTTACTTAAAATAATTTAGTAATTAATAATTAATCAAAATTATTTTTTTTATTCTAAAAAAAATATTTTAAAATATTTTTTTGGTTTTTTTTTTTTCATAATTAAATTCATTAATTTTTTTTTTTGAAACATATGAAACAGATTCAATAATGATCATCTTGATACGATTATAATTAGTAATTTAATAACCCCTACAAAACGCGTTCAGGATGTACAGCTGAATCAACCATTTTTTTAACATAGTTTTTGCGATTTTTAATTTCTTTACAATATAAAAAAATTAAAAGTACAGTAGTATAACCATAAGTTTTTTTAAAAAATATAAAAAAGATAAATAAATAAATGAATTTTATTAAAGTATAGCGTTAAATTTATAAAAGTAGAAGCTAAACAGATATATACATATTTTTATTATTTAAAAAAAAAAAAAAAAAAAATTAATTAAAATGTAGCGTTAAATTAAAAAATAATCACAATCTTTTTTAAATAATATATTATTATTATTATTATTATTAAAAAAATAAATTACTTTTTTTTTAAAAAAGATTTTTTTTTTTGTACATGATAAAAGCGCGCAAAACAGAAATGTTACATCAATAAAATTGTAACAACTGTGCCACCAATGTGGCGATTTACCTCTACCATAATGAGCTTATCGATAATGATCATCTTAATGGGTAATAGCGTGGAAAGGGTTGTCTAAGTTGTCTAACATCACCGATCACGTAATTTACAACTCCTTTTTTTTTTTGAGCGGTCTGATGTTTGATGTCCAAATATTAATGAATATGACAAATATGACGTGAAATTTTTATTTCCTAGATTTTCAAAAAAAAAAAAAAAATCTATCAAGGTATCAATCAATATTATATCGAGAAAAATAAATTTAAGAGAATTTATAATTATTTTCAAATTATTAAAATATTAAAATCCTTAAATGTAGTAAACGATTAAAATATTTCTTCTGTATTTTTCTGCAATTTTAATATAAAATATAAACTTAAAATTTCTAATTTGTTTTTTTTTTTTCTTTTAATTAACGTTAATATTAAAAAATGATATAAAACTTAAGGGGGACTTCAAATTATTGACGATCTCAATTTCTAATATCATCATCAATATTGATATTTATAAAAAGTTGAATGATTTCTTTTTTAGTAAAGTGGCATTTTTTAAAAAAATTTAAAAAAAAAAAAAAAATTCACAGTGCGTTCATTAAAGAAATCATCATGATCTATTTATGAAAGGAATCATCATAAATATGCTGTCAAATCAAATTTTATTATTTCTTTTTAAATTTATAGAACCAATAAAAGGTTACATTCAATTCATAGACAATTACTTACACCGACAATCATTTTCATCTACATATAGTATTATATATGGTAATTTTTGAATGTTATAATAAAAAATTAAATATAAATCTTTTCCTTTTTTTTAAAAAAAAAAATCATCATATTATTATGTCTTATCGTATATCTTTTTAGTATTGTTCCTAATTTAGTGATTATTATTAATACGTAACCCTAAATTTTTATAAATCTTTTTATTACAAATCAGTCAATTTAGTTGTGATGAACAAAAACTGGAAAAAGAAAAAATAATTTAAATTTTTTTGTTGAAATGACACATTTTTTGGTGAAATTGTCATTAAAACATTTGTTGGTAAAACAGGTAGAAATGAATATGTAAAGTTCCATCAAAAGTGAAGTAAGTAATGATTTCCTCCTTTAAATTTATCCCGCAGAAAAACCTTTGCTAACAGTACAAACGATGATGTTATAGTAGTATTCATATCCAAATTCTTCTTAATAGGTTTTTACTTGTACTTGCGTCATGTAACAACGATATATTCGCAATTTTTTTATGTATTAGTTGTTAGTTCTAGCAACCATCTTTGTTTTATTAAATAAAGTATTTATTATAGTACTGGGGATGAGTCCGTTACCCAGCTTGTATCTAACGGGCTTTTTTTTTATTTTTTATTTTTATTTTTAACATGATGACAGAACGAAGACACAACACCATTTAGCAATCACCCTAAAATAAAGTAATAAATCTAAACTTTCTAATAGTTGAAAACCTAATCCCACGCGTGAGACGTCCCGCCTAAAAAAACAAACCTCGAACATGATCAGTTCTATCAGGGATATTAAAAGAAAAAATAACAAAGGATAAACAAAAAATCCTGTAAAATAATTATACTATTGATCTTTCATTTTGAAAAATGCCGTCTTTAAGTACTGTCATAGACGGAATGATACTTTTTGTAGAAAACTATGGTATTGTCCTAATGAAAGTTGGTCTATTTATAAAGAGGAGAAGGGAGCTGGTAACCACTCGTCCTCTTGGACCCAGAGGTTGTAACGGGCTGTAAAATTCGGATATACTTTCTTGTTACGTGCATGATGATGTATTGTAATGTGGACAATCACGACGGCACGACGGCGAGAGACCTTTAACCTAAACTGGGGTGTATGATAAGATTTGGTATATATAATAAGATGATTATTATTTGTATGTCACTCTCATTTTTAATTTATTAATTTATTATTTTTATTTTATTTTATTTTACGGTTGAAGTAATTTTTTAAATATAAAATTTACTGAAATATTTTTTTATTGAAAACTTAGGATAAAAAAGTAAATATGTTATTAATGTTAAGTTTAAAGGTCCCAAAAGCTTTCATAGAAGTTTTACATAAATTCTTTAGTCATGTTTTATTAGTAAATTACATAAAATGTATAAATTTTGTATATCTAGTTCAAAAATATGGTCTATTTATCATATATTTACAATTAAAAATTTCTTTGCTCTTTTTCTTAAACACTATATTACAAGAATTTTTTATAAGATAAATATTTCTTCACGCGAAAAAAACATCACGAAGATAAACACAAAACGAAACTTGACCAATGAAATTCATCAAATTTTAATCGTACACCTCAGTTTAGGTTAAAGAGTCTACACCCTCACCTTAGGTTAAGGACGTTCCACGGCGGCACGTCTTAATATTGGAAAATTTGGCGTGGGCTGTCAGTGAACTTTGGAAAAATCTTTTTATTGAGGAATTTCGGACATTGCTACTATGGAATTAAATAATTACAAAATGATATAGCTCGGTCATAAATACTTTTGACGGATAATTAAATTAAAGTGTTCTTAGAACATCATCATCTGATCAGATGATCACCTGACTTGAGCGCAGCTTTCATCTTTAGTTTACAACATATACTGCGCCTTCAGCATCGAATTTGCCGAAGAATCTTTGAATGAGAGCTCTGAAGAGTACAAACATTACGAAGTGTGTGAGGAAGGTTCCTGGCATAATCGTTGGGTTGTTAAAGAATAGGACATGCGTGGATGATGACCCAGAAGAGAAGAGGACTATGATAGAGGGTTATCATTCGAAAAATAATCGTTATGATAGCCTGCGATCGTTAGCATATTGCATTCCGAACCGTTATATTTATTTTTTGCGTGTATCAATAAAAATTTTTTACGCATAATAATTGAGAGTCTTCACATTTACCACATGTAACAGTGTAGACTGGTCCATTTGTTCTGGAAAGTTCTATGAATTAATGAAAAATATAATGCCTTAATATTTACCGAATAATCAAGTTCGGACACCTAAAGAATCCACGGACAAATGTAAAGCGATGAAGTTTTAAAGTTACAGTAGATCATGTGATTAAACTAGATCATGTGAACCAATCACCTGAAATGCGCAAAACTACAATACACATTGTTAGAGCAAAGGTGGTTTACAGAATTAGTTTCGCAAACTATTTTAAGAATTTCGAAACTTAATTTGCAACATAAAATCTCTGTTACCGATATAATGACTAATTTATATTTATAATGAATAATATAAATTAAGCTTCTCTTTTTAATTTCATTAGTTCTATCCTTTCACGCTCAAGTATTACTTCGCGTTCTTCAATTGATAACCGGCGTTCCCTTAATAACAATCTTTGATCTACATCTTGCGTCAAACTACCAGCTTTTTTGGATTTATTTTGTAATATTTGTGCAACAATTTAGCTAGATAGTTCAACAACCAAAGAAAATATTTTTTATTAGTTAAATAAAGATTAATAAAACCTTGTATAAAATTTTTCGTACCAATGGTTCCTTCATCGCGTTTTATAGATTCCTGCAATACAATATCATAAAATTATTATTAATATATTACAATGATTGAAATCATATCATGAAGAATTTATAATGCTTACATCATCTTGCTCAGAACATTGACAATTTCAAGAATATTCATCTAGAAGGGAGCGATAATCTCATTAGCCATTAGTTTGTGTAAACCATGCCAGGATATACAGCTTTAGAGCTAACATACCGTGGTATTGTTACTATTTGTATTAATATATTGATCAAGCTCGTTAGTGGCTTGAATAGTATGCAATGTCCGTGCTAATTCCAGTACACTGTAATGCCAGAATCATCTAGTACATTTAATAATTATGTAACGCAGTGTTATATGTGTATATAGTAAATTAGTAAACTAGGAAAACGGAAACCGTTGAGAGTCCGTCGCTTAATACGCTATAATTTACATATATATATATAAATGGTTACAAAAATGTGACAAAGTGTTACAAAATGTGTTGCTAAAAATAAAGCGTTACAAAAAATGTGATACAAAACATAAAAGGAAATAAGCAGGGGCTAAATTATAGTGATGTAGGTGGAAGGAAGGAAAAATACATGGGTTAAACCGGTACTACAAATTTATCTAGTTCCGTACAATAACGCTACGCCCCGAAACAATTAGTACGGACGTTCAAAAAAAAAAAAAATTTAAAATTTTTCCGTACTCAGACGGACCTTTAAACTAATATTTTACATTGTAACATCATGTGATCAATTTTTGCGATGAATATGTTGCACACAATATTTGAGTAATATAATAATTGTGTAATGATCAATCTGATTAATTTATAAATTTGATTTCAACGTTCTGTCATCGTAAATATCTCTTTTAATTTTTTACTTCTTTGAAGAAGATAAATAATTGGAAATATGGATATTTACAATGTATCCGATGTTGAAGATTATCCATTTGAGCTAGTAAACCTTGAATTTGAACAGGTTTTTATAATAAAAAAATAATTTTTTTATTATGACTTTTTTAAAGTATTTCTTATACAAAATTTTTTTGTAATTTAATTTGCTAATAATGCGCCACATAATACCAAAAATTATATTTTGTAAATGCTAAATATGGTTGTCTAATTTATATAAAAAAATAAAATATGATAAAGAATTAAAAAAATTAATTATAAATAAACCAATAAAATTTTAGTTATCATTTTAATGGTCAGTTTTATTATTATGGAGCTGAATGAAAATTTATTAGCTTCAAAGAATTTTTTTTAATTTTATAATTTAACATTTGATTTTATAATTAGTAATACATCTTGTTAAAAACAATATCTGATATTCAAGTTGCACAAAAATACAAAAATGCAAAGTCGTACGATTGTACGAAAACTCAAATTAGTACGAAAATTTTTAAAACTTTCGTACGTACTAGTATAAAAAAATTTGATTAGCTGTAAATGTACGTACGAACAAAAAAAACACACGTACGTACTAATATGCGTTACCGTTCTGTCCTATTTTTACTCAATACCTTGTTATATTTAGTTTAAATGTATAAAATTTTAAAGTATTTTTATTTATTGCGGTCTGGAATGACGTTAAACTATCAAATATGTTCGATTAAGGAATTACGTTTTGGGAAATCTTAATTTCATAAATTCAGGACATGAGTATAAAATATGTAATGTTTAATATTACATAGTTCTTTTTGGGTTTAGTTTATTTTTATTTTTATATTTGTTAAAGTGTTTAGAAGAAAAGGTCACAACCGGAAAACAAAAATTGAGGTTTGAAAAACACAGAAAATATCTTTATGAAAATCATTTTCGGGTAAAAGTTAGCACAACGCAAAAAGGGAATTTATTAAGGAATTATGAAGATCTTATTAACATTTTAACTTAGAAATTGACTTATTGGAGAATATTATGCATTATATTAATTGTATTACAATATTTGTGTAATTTTTTATTATTAATAAAACATCATTTTGTCAAGGCAACGTACTTTTATCCGTTGTCAGACTGATTCCTGACATCCGTTTTCCTGACGTAACCTTTTCCCGATAACGATTTCCCAACAGGACAAAATCACATTTTCCTGAATAACATCTTTTTCCGACACCCCGATGATAAATATCCTAAAAGACAAAATTCTGACATGACATTTTCCCGAATTCAATTTGTGAAAATGAAACTTTGGTTGGGTATATAAGTTTTTAACAATAATACATTATAATCGCAAATTTTAAATTTTTTAAAATTAAGTTTATTGATAATAAAATAATGTTTTTATGACAAATAACTATACAAATGCTTTACAGATAGATGGATATACAAAATAAACTGGGTAAAAGTAATTATTATTAAATTTATGTATAACCATTACGTTTAACCTGTATAAATAATTTTGAATTGTGCAGCTGTCGGATCATGTGTACGTTCCCGATGGCCAATCTGAGAGATTTTCATGGCTAATACAGTTCCGGTTAATGAAATTTTAATTGGATTTTTTTTTTCTAATTAACGAAAAAAAAAGCTTACTAATCATGTTTCATTTACGGCCATTCAGGATGATACTGTACAGTGATTGCAATCTGCAGTAGATCTTGTTGGATTTAAAATCTTTTTCAGTCTTTTTTTAGTTCAGATCTTTTAATTTTAATTTAATATGTTTAATGTGAAATTGTAATTGTGTTCAAAAAAAAAAAAGCAATTGCTCAATTAAGATAAATTACGTGATAAAATGTAATAATTATAAAATAATAAATTCATTTTTATTTAATAAATTAGGTAAATATAATTAAACATAAAATTTAATTTTTCTATTAATTTATTTATTATATCAAAAAATTTTATTTTTATTTTTATTTTTTTTTTTTTTTTTGCAGTTAAATTAAGTATTTTTGTGAATCATTTTTCGTAATTTGATTTTGGGAAAAGATCATGTCAGGATTTTGTCTTTCAGGATAATGTCGGAAAATCGTTGTCGGGAAATCATTTGTAACCGCTTTATCACGGGCTTGAATGTTACAACACTAATGCTTCAATCTGCGAGTTGAATATGAATATAAACTATAAAGTCATTAATAATATAACTTGATTCAATTTGTATAATTCAAAGTATAAACCTTTTTATGATGAAGTTTAGCTTCAGATGACTTGCAATTTTTTTCCATTTTTAGCTTTTCCAAAAAACTTGCATTGGTTGCGGTTGATTTCTTAGTCAAAAAAGGGTCTATTGGCAATTCTTATTTATTATAGAATTCCTAGAAATTTTTTTTCTTTTGTTGCACTAGGAACGACACCCAGAACGACACCCCATAGGACTGTTTGCAAGAACAAAGGACGACACCCCCTGGGTTTGTGCAACGCACGAGGAACGACACCCCATACACAGTTTTGGGAGAAATGATATCTCCAAGCTCTTGCAAGCTAGAGGAACGACACCCCCCTGTGTTGTGCTTAAGAAAAGATAGTTATGAAATACCTGTTTACTTAAAAGGTCTGCAATATATCGCACTTTGTTCATCTTTTGTATCATCGTCAGTTATTTCCTTCAGTGCCGTCAAAAATCTTTTTCGCCAAACTGATGGAAGTTCAGCATCTTCGTCTTCCATAATTAATGGCTTCAATTATCGAGGAAACTATCATACGACCATAAGGTGGTTTATCTTCGAAATAAGAAGAGATTGCTTTATCTACAATTTATTATATATATATCATAATTCTTTTACTCCAAAAAATGTACACAAAAGATAACCCAACAAGAAAAGGAATTTCTGAAGTAGACATTACAACAGGTGAAAACTTGTCAAGAGAAAAGAAATGATCAACACAGGTGAAATTTTGAGAAAGGTCAAGTCTAAGGTATGGTATATACATATCTTTCCGGATACGTTAACTTGTTGGGTTTTCTCATATTTAGCCAAATATGGGGGACCGTTAAAGCAGATCTTCCCCAGTATCGCCACAAAATTTTTCCACCCCCACGTGACCTTAAAAATTTGTCACCGGCGTCACACCTTTCCTGTTTTCCATTTTTACTATGTATTCCAGGGACTTAGATTTATTTCAGTGTGTAAAATCCTATTTGTCACTCCTTATTTGTCACATGCTTAATTTCTTAATGCCAGCCGAGACGTATAATGCCGGTCAAAAATCACGTGGGGTGTAAATTTTTTGTGGCGTTACTGGGGTAAATGTTAAAGCAGGGTAGAATCACGTGACTTTCGAGATTTTTCTTTTTTTTAAATAAAACTCTTTATTATATATAAAACTTTCCAAATAAACATATACTAAGTGCATTTTGACCTGTTCTGCAAGTTTACTTAAAGCACACAATGAGGTTTAGAACACCGTTTTCGATTTATTCAACTTTTTCAATTTCGTTAAAATTGATCTACCCTTTTTTGGGTATGATCAGCAA
>QZLH01000774.1:0-20489 GCA_003833135.1 Oehlia diaphana | reverse complement strand
GGTCTTTCATTTGGATTGGCATTCATGCATTTATAAGCTAATTTCTTATAAAATTCAGGAGTTCCTTTTCCAAATTCTGGTCTGAGTCCATTACATATGGCCAATGATAAGTTTAAATCATGCTTATTATTGTAAAAAGGTGGTCTTCCTGATGATAATTCGGCCATAATTACACCTACACTATAAATATCGGATGATGATGTATATGAATCTCCGTTTAAGGCTTCTGGTGCAATATATGGCATTACTCCATATATTACGTTATCATCTGATTTTGGTTCATTTGCTGGTCCTGATAATCCAAAGTCTGAAACACAAGGGGAACCAATATCAATTTGTAAAATATTACCAGTATGAAAATCTTTATGACAATATCCTAATTTATGTAATGAATTTAGGTCATATAATATAAGAAATAAATGATAAATTTTATTTTCCCACATAGTGTTGTTAAAGTTATTTGAAAGACTACTTCTCAAACTTCCTTTATCAGCAAATTGCATAATCATCATAAATTCTTTAGTTTCCGGGTATTTAGTTAATCCATAAAATTTTAATCCACTTTTATTAGAAATTTTCCAATTTATTTTAAGCTATATTTTAATAAAGTTAGAATAAAATAATTTAAATGATTATTAATATTAAACACCTAAATGAAATAAATTAAACAAGTATAAAAACGTACCTCATTTAAATATTTATCTGAGATATTCTGTGATCCATTTAACCTTTTCAAAGCAACTTTCATAGATCCAAGTTCTATTTTTTTCCAACTTCCATCATCACTTTTATTATACCTTGATTTACCATCAATCCAAGTTGCAGAATATACTTTGGCAAATCCACCTTCACCAATTTCTTTTATATCTGTAAATCTATCAAATGGTACACATTCAAGAAATTCATAACCATTATTCCTTGCATTATACATTGTATCTTTTATAAACTTATCAATAACAGAATTTCCACTGGTCCATCCTTCAATTATTCTATATGGGTCACATTCTTTACACCATAATTCTTCAGTAAATGGTTTATTACAATACGAACAATTTTTATGATTATCTGAGATTTTTAATTTACTATGTTCGGTTTCCATTAAGTTATTTTCGTAATATACAATATTCAAAAAGAAAAATTAAATTATCTTTTTTTTTTATGGACGAAAAATATTTTTTTTTTTTTTTTTATATTTATAATGAATTACTAAAAAAGGCTAAAGCGGAAATTACTCCAATCTCGGGCCATATATTTTCCGATTCATTGATCTGCATTAACGGTATCACGATTCACGAGACATTTTCCAAAATTTTAAATTAAAAGAATTATTGTATATAACTATTTATAACTTTAAAAATTTTTTTTTTATTATAATTTATATTAGTTTATTGATGAAAGTAACAGCGTTTGTAAAATTAAATTAAATTTGTTCCAGAAATAATCTTCAGTTGAATTTCTGAATTAAACCCTAATTAATGAGTAAACTAAATTTATATTTTTATTTTATATTCGTTGAGCATAAATATTATTTAAATATGAGTATAAAATTGAAATAAAGAATATTTATTATGTTAACATAGTATTTTATGAAAGAAAATAAAAAAAATTATGCAATTGAAAATAATTTACTAAATATGCACAAGCCAAGTATTAAAAATCTTATTATGGCTGTATCAGCTGTATCAAACATCATCATAAACAAATTATGATTATTAACATTCAAGTTTGCGTAATAATTCTTTCACTCTTTTATTATTAATACTTTGTACTCTTAATCCCTATAACAAGATATCTAATGATGTTTATTCCTTGAACGATATACTTGTCAACACATGAATTATAACAATTATGTCAATAAATTAATTTCAAAAATTTGATATTAAGTTACTAGAAATTACAAGCAACAAACTTTGATGATTGTATGTTATTATACGGGCGGGTACGATGTGGCGCTTCGCTCCACATCAGATCATTATTAAGCACGTCCGTACAATAACATACAAATATTGAATAATAATATCCTTGACAGAATAAAATATAAGAAAAGTTAAAACAAAAAAATCTCATATTAAAGGTTTAAAAAGTCTTAATAGAAATGGTAAATATAATTACTTAATAATTGATTGTGAACCTAATTTTTTGACATTTTATGAGAAAATCAAGAATAATAGGAACAAATTTTCAAGAAACAAAGTAAAATGGAAAACAAAGTCAAATTTTGATAAAAAAATTACCAGCAATTAAAAACAAATTAAAAAAAAAAGATTGTATACATTATAAAGATTGTTTATATCCTTTATTCCAAGAAGAGGATATGTATTAATCATAGTTTAACAATATTACAAATAATCTAGTAAAATATTATTTTAACATATACCGGTATATTTCAAATGATATTATATATATAAAAATAATTTTCATAAATTTACATTTGAAAAGTCGTTGAATTTTTACCATTTATTTGCTGAAGATAGCGTATGTACTATGACGACTTTTAGTAATCGCCACAGTTACATGAGGAACCATATACGTATTAAATTAGATTTGCTAATATCTCGGAACGTTGTCATTTGTCAATAGTCATAACCGAAAAAGAAAAAATCAATCCTATGAAATATTCGTCTAGAAATCAATTTTTTGTTCCAATATATGAAGAAGATGGACTAATTCATGTGATGACTAAAAGATATAATTCTGTTTTTTTATACAGTTTAAGCAATATAAAATATACATAATAATTTATTCATAATTATGTATCGTAGATTGCGGATTATGTAGATAAAAACCAGAAATTTTTCTAGAAAATACATGTGCAACGAACGTGTTATTTGATTATTATGTATCTCTTTCATATATATAAATTATTAAGGAATCAACAAAAAACGAATAAAAGGATCCGGATCCATTTTTATTAGAAACATAATACTGAAGATTGGAATCATATTGACCATCATTTTCCATCTTTTTAATGTTTAAAGAAAAAATAATTTTTGTTATAAATGAAAAAAAAATTATGCATAATTGAATTATACCAAAAGGAAAAAAAAAAGTTATGGACGTCTTTTTATTCTATACAATATAATGAATAATTGATTATCAGTTTAAGCCAAAATTCATTTTGTTTGGAATTCATCTCTATTATATCAAGTAAAACAAATATGTATATAAAATTATAAAAATTATCGGTAATCGTAAGTGTTTTCATTCTAGAGAGTCGAAAATCTGACAATTTTGCCTTTCTTTCTCAACTGCATTCTTTATGATAATAGAAGATCTAAAACTCCAGAAATTTAAAGAACCTATATTTCACTATAGAAGACGCAAATATTCCTCCCAAATAGTTATAACAATTTTATGGGAAATAGCATTTCTGTTTTAAACATAATATCATTGTTATGGTTTCAAGACTATATTCAAGCCTAAATGTGTTTTTGAAGAAGCCATAGATATAGCAATAAAATTTAACGTTGTGATGATCCGAAATCCGTAGTGTTAAAATGTACTATCTGGATATTGTAGTACTTGACCCCATCGTAAAGACGTTTGCCACATCAAAGTTACAAAAAAATAATTTGTTATATTGAATAAAATTATAATATTCCCAAGTTTCTTAACGAAAACAAAATAAATATGAAAATGAAAAATTCAAGAGAGAAAAGAAATTTCTAAGCTATTCTAAATAAAATTCTCTCATCATCAATTTAAAGAAAAAATAAAGAACCAATAAAAATCATAATTTCCTAATCTAAATACAGTATAACCAATTAAAAAAGATTTCTTCACGGAATTTCTAAGTTCTAAAATTATTAATTAATATAAAATTTTTGATATGACTTTCTACTCGCACACGATTTAATATGAAATTACTGGTTGATCCTTGTAATACTTCTCCGAACTGATGATCTGAATCACATTATACGAATTACCCTATCAAATCAATTAATCAAACTCTCTCGATCAACCGCCACTGTAGAATATATTAATCACGTCATCTCAGACGTTACAAATTTAAAACACTTCAAATTTATACACTTAAATTGAATGTAATACTGCGGACTATAGCCCTTACAATATACAATTACGGATATCCAAGTTAATCATTATTGGCAGAACATTTGTAGTTCTGGCTGATATCGGCATCACGTGACTCCGCCATTGCGATTTTTTTTAAACAGTTTGTTCTCTTACTATTTACCAACAGATGACGGATTGTCTGATGGGTTAGTCTAAATTTATCTGTACCGGATGATGCATCCAGAAAATTATCCGTTATCCGAGTTCGGGATTGGATTTAAGGCGAATTATCCGAATAGACGGATTTCAGGATCGCATCTTATATAACAAATCATGTCTCACCTGCGACTGTAAAGAAACGAAACTGAAAGAGATCAAGCATTTTCAATTTTTCAGTACGTAATAAATATAAAAATTATAATATTTCATACCTCTCTTCGTCCTTGCAGCTTAAGTGTTTTTATAGCAACACTACTATACTTCTGATTGCTACGCCACTAATAAACTAGTTAAATAAATTGCTTTCATTGACAATTTTATTAATACATATTTATACATTAAATCATGGATATCATAGATAAAGATAGTATCTCCCTCATATTAAGAATCCACCAAAACTGATAATTAACATGTTTCTTTTATACAATTTTGGATTGACCAATTCCGATGTCATACGTATCACAATATTTTACACAATATGAAAGTATGCTGCTATCATAAGGAATAAAATTTCTTTCTTTCTCAAAGTGAAATAATCAATATTTACAACGATATTTGGAAAGATGGTATATTTCAAATTTATTAATACGCTTGCTTATTACAATTATTATAATAAATAATAAATTTATTTTAAATTAAAAGAATTATAAATTCTTATATATGTCAGCTTTTTTATTTCGCAATAATTATAACATGGGACAACCAATTTTCATTACAAACTTCGGAAAAATAATGGTATATATTTAATATTTTTATTTATTATCTGGTTTAATTGAAAACATCTCATTTTAATAAACTTTTCGGAAAGAAGAGAAGTGTATCTCTTTCTCACCGTTCCTATATTACGAATAATATATCAACTTCCTATTTGAAGCATCCTTTTGAGGAGAATGCAGGTGTAGGTTATATTAATTTCAACATACTGTTTTTCACTTTCCAAAAAAATAAAATTTTTTATTTATATATCTTATTAGAAGATTACCAGAATCATCCGTCAGTTGGTTCAAAGCAAAAAAAAATATAATATATACGGGTATGTTAAGCGGTGTCAAGAGTGTCAAAGTGAGTGGAAAAGCAAAAGTCCCTATACTAAGGAATCACTAGAAGAATATCTAAAAGAAACTTCAAATGAATTACTCAACGAACGCTGCGAAAAATGCAATAAAATGAATAAGATTTCGAGTTTTCTTTTGTACAAGAAGTCATTAAAAGATCATATAGACGTAAGTCAAATTGATTCAGTTTTTCAAAATGAAACACAAATTTCTTTTATCTAAAATTTTTTTTTTTCAAAAGATAAAACCTACTATCGAGATCAAATTGAAAGAAGAATGGAATGATTATTACAGAGTGTTTGGTACTTGGAAATGTCAACGTTGCTCAAATAGGTGGAAAAGCGCTCATACTTACATATCACTCCAAAAGTTTATAGAAAAGTCCCGTTTAGATAAGGATGATTTTTACATGCAAAAATGTAAAAACTGTGAAGAAGAGAACAATGACAATTGTGTCATCTCGAGTTACAAACCTCATAATAAATCTGATCGAGTTCGGGACACCCCTCATGAAGCTGGATTATGTGCCAAGTGTTTGAGTGGCGCTTTCTGTGTTCATGATACATACGGTCCTGGTAAATTTGCAAATGATTTTTTTTTTTTTAAAAAAAGAAAAGTTTTCTATGAATAAGCATAAATAAATAAAATATTAACGTTGATAGTATTAATTATTAACTATGTTGCAACTGATTAGAGCCCTAAAGTACAATATATTTTATTGCAATTATATTTAGACATACAGTACATATATATAATAAAGAAAAAAAAAGAATAGTAAAAATAAAAATCAATAAAAACTAAAATAAAATAAAATCAATTCGATAAAGAGAAAAAAAAGGAATACAATTGTAATGGCGCCCGAACTTTTTTCTGTGCGTTCCATATGAAATTATTTCTCTAACAAAATTTGTAATTTGGAATAATTATCCTACAGAATAAATATATCTGTTTATACAGTATTTGCCATTACAATATTTATTGTTGCTACAACATAAGCAAAGATTTATTTTAATTTCATCTCATGAACAATTTATTTAAGTCGATCATAAATTTCTCTGCCTTACGTTTGAATTATTTCTGAATTCCATAGTAGGTGCCACTTTCCAAACAGAATTCACCATTCTGACACTTTGCACATAAATCCCTTTTGTGCTCTATATTATCTTCCGATTTTACTAGAGGTTCATAACTCAAAATAATGCCATCACCACCACATTCCTCTTTCTTGCACTTCTGTATGATATAATCGTTATTATAACGATTTAAACGCTTTCCCGGAGTTTTCTCTATAAACTTTTGAAGTGATATCCAAGTATAAGCGCTTCTCCATCTCTTTCGGCAACTTGAACATCCCCAATTGCCAAATACTCTATACTTATCATTCCATACTAGGTGACGAATTATTTCCATGTCAGGCATTTCCTATAGAGAGGCAAACTTTAGTAGAAATTCTTTGAATTTCAAAAACGACATATTTGCATTCATGACCTACATTCGAATTTTTTTGGTTATACAATAAGAAACTCGAAATCAAATTTCCACTATCATCCCTATGTTTATCACAAATCCGAATGAATAAACCTAACCAATCGAACCTTTTTGGAATTTCTTCTAAATATTGTTTGAATAATTCTTGGTCATACTGTTTTCGCCAATCACGTTGACAAAAGTTTTCGCGTTGCCATTGCCTTACGTTGTATTTTTTTCGACATTCGATTCCATCTTGGCATTGTGGGTCGTGTTTGCACCCATTCCTATAGAATTGCAATTTATGCATATCTTCACATTGTTTTATCAATCGACATTTCTGTGGTCTGTGTCCGCATTGCCATTGATGACATATCCAATAACCATGCACTCTATAACTATTGTTATAGGCTAGGAGACGGATGATTTCGATAATCTAAGAAGCGAATATCAACAAGATGTAGAAAATTTTTTTTTTCGTATTTAAAGCGACCTACCTGATTTTCTTCCGATTTGCACACGTCATTCCATCTATATTTTCTTCTGCCCAATCTGTATTTAGTGAAAACACTACTTATTCTATATTTATTATACGTCTCCAATCCTGTAGTATCACTTTCTTCCCAATTAATAATTGAGGTGTTCAGACCACTCATTATGACTTTGGTACTGCTTTCTTCCAATTTTCTCACTGTGGCGTTGCTATCATCCCAACCACCTGATGTGAGCGTAGTATTGCTTTCTTCCAATTTGCTTTCTTTCAACTTTCTTACTATAATATAAATATCACTATCCCCATTATTAATTTCGATATTACCACAATCATTTTCTCCTCGATTATTTACTACAGTATGACTATTAATATCCAAGTTATTTATTCTGGTATTATTATCACAATTTAATACCGTGATATTACCTATTTCATTTTTTGCGGTATCTTGGTCATTAGAGTTAATTACTTCTTTTGACATGATTATATCCGTTAAAATTTTTGAATATTAATTCGAGTGTGAGAACGACCATGATGGCGTTTTTTGGTGAAAACTGAAAATCATTTATTTATTGGTCACGTGAAAATCTCGCCATTAATTGTGTGACAGCCACAAAACTTGAAAAGGCTAATCGTCAAAAAATTGACATGCAACTAAAAGTATATGCATGATCAAATGACTACAAAACTCATTTTAAATTTATAATAAAGAATATTAAAGAAGTTATCGTTGTTACCAGTTAACGAAAAAAGAAAAATTAAATTCCTAATTAAGTATAGCCGTTAAAAAAAATCTGAATAAGAAAAAATAATAATAATAATATATTCGGTTAAGATTACAAATCCTTCTTTTACGCTTTTACGTTATTTCAAAATCTGTGACGGAACAACACATGTAGCAATTGTCACATGCCAAAGAGAAACATGTGATATTAGCAGTATCTTAGATGTGATCATCAAATTGCTTTGATCACGTTACTTAACGTATAATCATGAATGCTCAAATTTATTTTACCCTTATTCATTTTCATCACAGTAGATGGTTGTTCTAGGGTGACTTGGGGTTAGTTTCATTTTATATACTACCTTAGAAATTTTATTTCATGTAGTTCACTTCCCCAGTTTTACTGTATAATAAAATAAAAATAAAATATTGACTTGATCGATTACATCAATCGTCCAGAATATTTGGTCATGCACAACAAATTTATGTGCAGAAGAATTATTAATGGAAACATTAATTGAATTGAAGAAGAGATATAGTGGTGATCCCAATTCCTTGGAAAAATATAAAATTATTAGATTAATTAGAAGAGAATTGATTTTGTTCTTCAAAGAGCCATCAAAAGTGTTTATTACAGTAAAGTGTACAAAATTACAAGAATTGACCAGAGGTTTGTTGTTTGTATAATAATAATATCGTAAAATTAGTGAAAGCAAGGTAAACTAGAACTTGCGTTGTTAGACGAAATTTGGGAAAAGACGTATCTTAAAATATCGTGAAAAGATGTGGTTATCTCGATGTAATGTGATTTTAGAGTAGGGAAAAATATGAGAATAACGGCTAAAAATAAGAAAAGGAAAAATCCTTCTTGTAATATAAATAATGATATAATTGAATCAAATAATTTCAAGCGAAGATAGAATTATAAGACAGAAGATCTAACGCTAACGGGAAAAAAAATAATAAAAAGATAGAAAGACATAAAATTTTGAATAAAATACAGTATAACGTTAATAATATTGTTAGTAATAGTATTTTGATCGCTAATATATGAGGATACACTTGTAGATATGATCTAGTGAAGTAATTAACTGTTTAGGGAAACTAGGGATATATATATTATAGTAATAACTCTTTTAAAAATGGTATTAGAATGGATTAATATTAGATAGGGTCGTCCTTTTTTTAAAAAAAAAGTAGTTATATATATAGTGTGTTTATATACTGCTATGTATTTCTAATTATATGTTATCATAATCTACTTTTACTATAATATTTATTAATAAAAAATGCGATACTAACAAAAAAAAAAAAAGAATTACTTATTGATCTAGTCAGCGCACACATATCATAAATTGACAAATTGATTTTATTCACCAATTTATTAATTATACTTGATAATTATTGATACTACATAAATAATGATTTCAATTCATAATTCCAAGCATGATACCAAAGATGTTGTTCTGGTTTAATTGGAATAGCCCCTTCACTTTTCAATTCATTAACCCAATGTTTAAGTGGTGTCTCTCCATTACGTGCTAAAGTTGGATTCAAAAAATCCAACACATACTTAAATAATAAATCACCAGTAAGGCCAGGGATTTCAAGTATACTGGCGACATCATCAGCTGATTTAGCTTCAACATATATTGGTTTCCAAATATCTTCTCCTACTCCCCAACTAGTACCACTTGTATTTGCTTTAATTCTTAGTGAAAATATATACTTAGTGGTAAGATCTGAAATTAGTTCATATTTTGAACTTTTGTAATTTCTGAAATGAATTTAAAATAAAAATTTATGATTAACTTAATTGTAAAAAAAATAAATAATTGTAGAAAGCAATACCTGTCGTCATTTTTATTAACTTTACTTAAATTAAATAATTGTTTAGTAACAAGTATAAATAAATAATATGCAGAAAATAAAAATATAATAACTACCTTAAGAATATTTCCATTTCTTTACTAGGTAAAATGATAACAGATGCTGACCAACTAGCAGATGGATTGCAACTAAAATTATATTTACACAGAGTTGTAATAATAGCCGTTACTGATATGTTACCATTTACAGGAGAAGTAATCTTGATTCCAGTTATATCAAAATCATCAGGATCATACTCCAATTTATCAAAGAAAGAAAGTATTTCAGTGTATGGACGAATAGAATCAAAAATTACTCGAGTTTCTGGATCATGTGTTAATAAAACTGGCTTTTTTCGTTTTATAGGAAATTTTTCAATTACATTACGAGCAATTGATAATAAATCTTTATCAAGATTTATAAGTTGAGGATAATTATCTATTGCAAATTGACGAAACCAACCCTTAGTTAACGTAGTGCAAATCCTAATAAGTGCCAAATTGTAAGAAGTTTCTTGATTTTCCGAGATCATTGGAATAAGATATCTTTCAAGTGCAATAACCATTGCTTCTTCTTTTACACAATTAAGTTTTGTTTGATAGTCAAGTTTTTCAAAAAGGGATTTTTTTATCCATGCTTTAGACTATATTATAATAATTATTAAACAATTAATATTAAAATAAAATTTCAATAAAATAAATAAATAACCTTTATAAGATCTTTAAATTAATTTTCTATACCTGATCATCCTTTAGACCTTGATAAATTGGATGATCACCATACTTAACAAGCTCATGTAAATCATCATGAGGAACACGCTTTTGTACAAAAAGATTATCTTCATTTTCTAAGAAATCTTCATTGGACATGTTTAAGTTGATATGTGCACCTGGTTTTCCTTGTATAATTTCAGTTTCTTTAATACGAGACTTTAACATAAGTTCAATTGGTTCATCACGTTGTGGACTACATAATGGTTGAATAATTGACACTTTATTATAATCCAATAAAATTCTCAAAAGATGCAAATCTGCAATATTTTTATGAAAATTGGCTGGCCAATTAATATGAGATGTTTTCAAAGCTTCAAGAATTTTTAATGGAGCAACAATACATAAAAAATTTGAAATTAATGGAAACATTATTTATCTTTTATATTTTGACACATTTCTAAAATCATCAAAGAACTTATTTTTGGGCAAATATTATTAATTTTTTCAAATTCAATGTTATTAATATCATCTTGAATATTATCTTTAGAATTGTTGACATCTTCCTTAACATTCTCTTCTTTATTCAAATTTACATTTGGCTTCATGTTTCTGAGATCTACTTTATCAGAGACAAGCTCAATATCAAAGCTGATAGGTTTCTCACTTGTTGATCGTTCAATACATTCTCCAACAAGTTTTAGTCCACCTCCCGGATAATGTATTAGGTTGATATTATTAAAAAATGCTCTAGATTCTTTAACTTTATTAATAAATAAAGTTGTTTGTAAAGGAGTTGCTATTAGATCCCAATAATTAGGTTCACGAAAAGAGGAAACATGCCATTTTGCAGCACGTGAACCAATAAGAACAGGACCTACAAGAGGAGTATTGATTTTGTTCTTGTTAATTTTATTTAAAATGATTGATATTTTCTTATAATTATTAGCAAGAATTCGAGGTTTAATCATTTTTTTTTTTTTTTGAAAAAAAAGTAAAATTTTAAGGTGGTTCAGAGTTCAGATAAGTTGATAATCGAGTTAGATATGATGTTAGATCTGAAAAAAGAGATAATCTAAATTGCTTTATACTGATATAGTTAGTATAATGTACAAAGAAAAAGTGAATGTGACCAAATCAAGTAAATCGAATCAAAATTATAATAATGTTTCAAGTTACAATTAAATTATAAAAAAACTGACAATAAAATTTTTTATGAAACGTATAATATTACTAATAATACGATACTATTAACATTACTAGTCTACTGTATGTAGATTTTGGCCGGTACTGCGTAATTTGTTCAATTGATTGATTATACTAATAAATGATATTTTTGAAAACTAATAACTAACTCTAAAATCTTTATGATTCATCTTGTGATACAAATAGTGACAGCATTTGTGCACCACACTGTTAGTGAAAAACCCCAAGAAAACTTCAAATCGCTAAACTGCCTGATTTACCAATAGGAAGTGCAAAAATTCCAATTTTAGATACCCAGGAAACCTTCCAAACCCTGCAGGGGGCCAAAGAAGTAATAGTGAAAATAAGCCCCCATAGGTTTCCAGAGGCATACTAGCAATAGCAAAAACAACCTACCCAAGAAACACCCTAAAAGCTGTATAAATAGAAATAAACCCCTATATGGAATCAAACTGGACAAGGAAATGATTCTCATAGCCAACAAAGCTGAAAAAACAAGACAATATTAATTAATTCACAACCTGTAAAAGTCCCGTCAGCTTAGCCCACTGAAACAAAACCAGGAAATCAAATACATAACCAATAGAGCTGGAAAGGCCAGGCAACCAAGGATAGGATAAAGAGAAATAATAGAATTGAAGAATTTTCATCATTTGCATTTACAATTTCCATTTTATTAAGTTAATTAATATATGTTATAAACAAGTATCGATAAGACAACAAATTTGAAAATTTGAATATATGTATTTATTTATATCTGAATTATCAGGAGTTTGAGCCTTTTGTTGGTGATACAGAAAATATCTTGGAATCTTAAGAATTTACGTTTTGCATTTTATCAGAGTAAATGCATAGCGAAATGCAATTAATAAATTTAACTTTATCGTTTTTACTTATTTAGTTGTAATTCATATGATCAACAAATATCTAAGTATTTGGCATAATAAAACAAACCTTTCAGCATAAAAAAAGTGAAGTAATAAAATAAGGTCAAAAAAATAACTGTGTATAACAAATTGCGGCAAAAATATGGTTCTTGATTGCACAACCTATTGATAGGCCTATACGCCTATACGTTAGTTACTTTATAAACATATTAAAATAAAATCGATAATTTTGCCAAATTAAAATGTATAATTATTTTTATATTATAAAACTTATGGCAGACATTCCTATATCAAAAGTCTGCTAGTTTCAGCAGGGGACCTGCTGTAGTTGCAGCAGGTGATTGTTACACAAGCAGATCAGCAATAAAATTTCCTTTTGCAACAACTTGCTATTTGGGATAACATTCATGTTTATCATAATCTTTTGAATAAATATACAAAAATTTTAATGCAAAAAGCTGGAGATAGAAATCATGAATTGGTTATTTGGTTAATAGGTTATTTAATTCTTAATTCTTTGAATTTATAATACAGTATTTTACAAATTGAAATTTGATTTCATTATATCACCAAACTGTGAAATTTGTGTTTAAGTTTGTTTTTAATTTAATTCATCCGTTATTCATTTGCAATTTATATTCGTCCAAAAATTGTTTAAAATTTGTCCGAAATTTTGTACCTAGAACTAATCCTATTTTATTATGTCACATTTTAAAATGTTATTTATTGTTACTTTCAATCAAATCATATTTTACACTAAAGTTAAATAAAATTCAATTATTTAATAACAAAACATTATAAAATTTATTTGCATATTTCTGTAATGGATTGTGGTAGATTTGTAGTGTATTCATATCTGATATAGTATTTTCTTTTTATGATATAATAGGTAAATTTGTGGCGTAGTATTTTCATGGTATTTTATAGTGAATATCTAGCGGATTTGTGGTAGATTTGTGAAAAAAATGATTATCTTAAATCATGTGTCTAGCGTACACCATTTAAAATTTCATTATTTTAAGGAGATTCTTAAGATTAACCCGATTGCTTATATTAAAAGAATTCTTTTACATAAAAAAAAAATTCGGTCCAGTTAATAATATACTTTTTTTAACCCATTTATTAATTTTTCTTTTTTTTATGGTTATGTTTTGTTTTATAAATATTTTATAATTTTTTTTTTTACGTTAAAAGTTTTTTTTTTTTGAAATTATTTTGTTTTTTTTGATTTTTTAAACCGTTATATTATTTTTATTTATTTATTTAATAATTTTATCATTATAAATAAAATTTATTTTTTATTAGGAACGCCGAATTTCTTTCTTCTCGGACTTCTCCAGAGTCCTGGAAACTTGGACGAACCTGGAAGGTATATACACCTGAATTTTCAAAAACATAATAATTATATTGCCCATTTTTTAATTATAAATTTAGTTCTAAGATACTCATATCACTCAACTTATGAATTTAATGTGTTTAACAAAACTAGCTCTGATAAGTGGTAAGATGCCGAATGGATTTATGCGCCTCGAAACGAAAATTACCATCTAACTGAAATCGAAGCTGACATCCTAATCTAAAAGCTTAAAGCCTACAAAAAAGGAAATAAACGTTAGATAACGTTTCAATTAAAGGAAAAATAAAGTTTCGCAATTTTATGAAACTTACCAACCTTAATATTCCGATCCCAAAGCTTGAACCTACAGGAAAAGAAATGAATAAAAAATGTTAAAATCGTTCTAATAAAAAAACTCAAGAAATATTTCATAAAAGTTGCAAAAATCCCAGACCCAAAATTCCTGAAACTTACAAGAAAGAAAGGAGTGTTAATAAACATTAAAAATCAAAAAGGAAGTTTCAAGGCAGTTTGCTTCAAACTTACTGATATTATCATCCAGGAAGTCTAGGGAGTCCAATGAACCAGAATCTACAAATAAAGGAGGAATTCCCGGCAATGCAGGGAATATATTACATACAAATGAGAATAGTTAGTTACCCTTCCACCAACGACACTAATAAGATCATGTGTTAATGCTGGGGATGCAGGCGCACAGATAATTCCTCCTCGTAGAATAAATTCTTAAAGAAAGTATTGAACCAATACGATCCAGAAAGTCTAAATCCGCAAAAATTTTTAGTAAAAAAAATAAAAAATGTTCTAAAATAGTTTGAAGCGAAACACTTCAAACTTATTATCTCATACTGTAATCCAAGAAGTCCAGGAATCTATAAGAAAAGGTAAATGAAGAAGATTTAATAAAAAAATTTTTTTAAAAAAAATAATAAATTTTGAAAAGGTTTCGAAGCAAAATGCTTTGAAACTTACCAATCTGATCCTGAAAGTTCAAATCCACCAATACAGTATCTGTAAAAAAAAAGTTTTAAAAAGGTTTGAAGCGTTTCGCTTCGAAACTTAACATCCTATCATCCAGGAAGTCCAAGAATTTGCACAAAAAAAAAGATAATTAAAAAAAATTAAAAAAAAAGTAGTTTCAAAGAGAACTCGTGATAAAATTTTTTTTCCTTAGGAAGCCAAAATTTTACTGAATAAGTTTACCACATTGCATCATTATTAATGACACCGATTTTTAATTTTTATTATGATTTTATATATATATATTCTTATTTATTTCGTAGGAAATCTTTTATAGGGAATGGATTTCAGAAATGACCCGTAAACCAAATTTATGGCAAGTATAAGATTTTGCGTCAGTTCTTTAATGCTACGTTAGTATGTACGGTACTAACTTTTTTTTTTATTTAATTGTAATTTTTTCTATGCTAAATAGTTAATTATATTGATGTTAATTACCCTTATGTATATATACAGTATATATATATGATCAGACAAACTACTAAAAAATCTGAAACTACTAAAAAATCTGTTAAAAATACGCATTTTAATAATCTGACCATGCTAAAAATATTCAGATTGTACGCAGATCAATACCTAACCCCTTAAAATTTCAAAAATTCTCCATCCTACTAGTGTAATGCCGTAGTATACAGTGAATTTATTAATTGTAAGGCGCAGCATTATATTTAGAATTAGTGTATAAATTTTGAGTAGTTTAAAATTGTATATCAAATGGTCCGCGATGACGTTAAACTAGGATATTAGGTAATTGGTCCGAAATGACGTTAACTATATAATAGAGAAGTGTATGACGTTAGAGATATAACGTCCGCGATGACGTTAAACTGGGAAGTTAGGTGATAACGTCCGAGATGACGTTAAACTATAGTATTAAATCAAGCGATTAAGTAGACAGATGATTTGATTTGTAGATCTATAATTAGGAAATTTATATTTTTTTGGGATTTGAAGGTCAAAAGCAAAGGAAAATTCAAAGTTTCAAAAACATGAAAAATGATAAGTACTAAGGTATGCCGTTCGTTTGAGCATAAAAGAAAAATTTTGCCACAAAACATAGTGATGAAAGGGCGCAGGATGTTTCTTTAAGAAAGTATTTTTAGATTTATATAAAAAGGAGTAAATTTCGACTTTGTGAAAATTCAGGATAACGAATTTAGAAATTTATTTGGATAAATATTTAGTCAACATTTAACCAAGCATATAGTGTATTTATTTATATTATTAATAAAAGATTATTTTATTAAGTCCTAAGGTGGCAAACGTATTGTTATACGGGCTTAAGTCTTACACTAGTTACTAAGTAAAAATCTTATTAATAGGAATACAATAAAAAATACATTTTTTTTATCAATAGAAGGTGCTGCTATTTTTTATTTTTTAGACTTTCGTTTTATAATAATTTTATTTTATTACTATTGTCCGTATTGCAAGTAGTAGGAGTTGGATCAATCACATTGAGCTTTTTTTAAATATTGTCATTAAAAATTTTTTTTTATATTTTTAAAGAATGAAATTGATGATAGCGTAACCAAAATTAAAAATGATTCATTTTCAGTTTCACTTCAAAATATTTCTTTAAAAAAATTTTTTTTTACTTTCAATTGGAAGCATAAAATCTTTTTTTTTTTAATTTTTAGTCATCTTTTTATAAGACCAGTTCTTATTCTTTGGTTTCATGAAGATTTCAGGTTTAATTACACAATGAAATTTAAATTTATTTACTTTAGTTGTTTATTTTATAGATCTTGGGGAATATGTTCCAAAGACATTAAATGCTCACATTTAGATAATAAACTTTGGAGAATAATATAATTTATATAAACTTATAAATAAATAAAAGAATAAATAACAATATCAGATATATATACTAGGAAATTTGAAACTTTGAGCGTAGGTTTTAGCTGGATCAGTCCAGATGGTATATTTTAAAACTTCGAAAAATGGTGCGATTTTAAATTTCTATTTAATAGATTTCTATGAATTTTTTTTTTTCATACATAGATAAATATATCATTTTCTTGTTGCTTAAAATTTATAACAAACACTTTTTTATAATAATATATCAGAAAATTGAGTAAATATCGAAATTTTCCAGAATAATTCATATATTTTTTATTTAATATTTTTATAATTATATAACTTGAATCTTTTCGTTTAAATTAAAAGGTAAAAACAATATTTTAATATAAAAGCTTGTAATGTATTTACTGTATATCGATGACCACCAAATTTTTCATGTTGCAAAAGGAAATCTTATTGCTGATCTGCTGGGTCTGCCGGACTTTTGATATAGAACGGATCACGTTTATTGATCACGTGTATCGCATTTTATTGGATAAATGTCCCGTGCATGCCGAATTTCCCAATACTAATTTCGGCCCGAATTATAAATTTTGATCGATTAATTTAACCGATCAACATACAGTGCTCTTTTTGTAACCTTTCGTAATTTTTTTTTATCAAAAAAAAACAAACATTCCAATTTATTATAAATCATTGATTGACCACTGAACCATAAATTTCTGGTTTCTTCCATACCCCATTTTTATTAAATTAATGCCATCAGACATAGTAATTTGCGGTCGTGTTAAAAAATCATTGTTTGATGAAGCTGACAAAGGAGAATGCAACACTCCATATATAACTGTTCGGTATGATTTAATGACAAAATACTTTTTATTTTATTTTACCAGTATAGATAAGTCTACAGGAAACTACTGTATATACAATAATTTCGGAAAGTAGTACAAAATTAAAAACTGAAAAAAGCCGCTCAAAATGGCATTTCTCTGGTATTTAATGATAAAATACTATTTTCTGGCTTATTTAATTGAAATCATATGAAATTATATGATAAATTATGAACAAACCAAATCAATGACAAATGATTAGCCAAATGCTTTACAGACGGAAAGTGCGTGACATAAGTAATACAAACCTCTTTATTGAATATCACGAGTATTTTTTCGCATAAGTAATTTTTTTGTCATGTATAATTTTATTTCGCACGAGTAATTTTTTTCGATGCAATAACACGGTAAATTATATAATAACAAAAAAATAAGAGACATCACTTCATATTATAATGGGATAGAAACTTGATAATGAGTTTTAAATAAATCAAGATCAATATTGGCAGTCGCACAAAGATAATTTAGTATGTAAATTGATTGTTTTTTTTCTTTGGTTAGTTTAAGTTTAAATTTTTATTATTTTTAAAATGATTAAATACATACTGAAATCTGTTAAGTATGTTGTATATTTACTGAATCACTGTGTAATTATGTGGCACATGACAACAATTCTTCGTATTATTGGATACCGTATCATGAATGATATATGAAAGTGCAATAAAAAACTACTTATTAATTATTTCAAAATATATTTAAGATTTATTGTATTTATTGTGAAATTTATTATTTGATACTAAGCATTAATGTCAATAAAAAATTATTTATTAATTATTTTAAAATTTATTGTGAAATTTTGTTATTTGTTATTGGATGGGGAATATCGGTCCTTGACCGATATCTCTATTCCCCCATCCAATAACTATCTAATGAAACGTAACATACCGAATATGAATGAAATAATTCGTATCATAAGATACCGGATATACAGTAATCTATTATTGTAAATTTAATTTTGATATTAAAAAATGCAAGAAAATTGTGCCATGACGGCTAGGTAATGAACGACGGAGTTCAAAAATTTTTATTAGTTTATTTATATTACAAATTATTTTAACATTCATTTATAAATTAGGTAAACAAGGTCTGATATTATGATACAAAATATCCGAAAATGTCGTTAATACCCGAATAGTATACTTTGATTCAAATTTATCATCATTTGAGAGAAACATTCTTTGTTTCATAAAGGATAATCTTTAATCTACCATTATTATCACCTAAAAAATCTTGAAACAAATTAAAAAGTCACGGAAAAAAAAAATTTACTCCGCCATGATAATAATTCGGCTATTCGGTTATTAGGCAAATAACAGTTAGATCAATAAAATATCAGTATTATTAAAATATTAGTACACGTTAAACTGTATAATAGATTTTGTCTGACTGAATAATGAAGAATATTTTATGATTATTAATGATGGAAAAAAAGAATTCTGACGATGATTTTTAGAGTAAACACATGATTGAACATTTCAAAAATCAAATAATTATTTTTATTTTTATTTTATGTTTCTTACAAAAATTTGTCTTACATAAATTAAATATGTACGCGCAATAACTATCTTAAATAAAATCATCATTAATAAATTCAATAATTCATTAATAAATTATTTTTTTACGATAATTTCTCAGTTTAATTTAATAATCACAAAGAAAATCATCTCTTTTTAATATGAAAATTTACGTGAAATTTGATTAAACATAAATTTCCGTAATAATTCCAGCTTCCAAATGTCCTTGATCAGCAGCTTTTTTAAACCATTTAATAGCTTCTTCGGCATTTTTTCGTTTAACTCCTTCGCCTTTAGCATACATTCGTCCAAGAATAAATTGAGCATCTGGATGACCATTTTCGGCAGCTCTTCTAATCCATTTCGATGCTTTTTTATTACTTTGATGAATTCCTTCACCATTAAAATACATTCTACTAACAATGAATTGTGCATTAACTTCATTTTGTTCAGCAGCTTTTTCAAACCATTTAAAAGCTTCATTAACATTTTTATTGCCACCTTTTCCTTCATATAATAAGTGGCCAACTATTAATTGAGCATTGACATCACCTTGCTCAGCTGCCATATGAAACCAATGGAAAGCCCTTGCATCCTTTTTCTTTATGTTAACACCAACTCCATCAAAGCATAATTGTCCCATAAGTATTTGGGCATTAACATTACCGTTCTCTGCTGATTTTGTAAGCCATTTCAAAGCTTCGTTAATATTTTTTTTAACGCCCTCCCCATCAAGGTACATTAAACCAAGAATAAGTTGAGCTTCATCTCCACCATCTGAAGCTTCTTGCTTAATTATATTAATATCAAAAAAAGTATTTTCTAATTCTTTTTCTAATTCGTCAGATGATTTGAGAATTACCAAATAAAAACCATTACATTGTATATAACTATCGATTAAATGATCGATTGTAATATCTGACATCCATTTTGGAAAAGTCTTGTAAAGTATTGCACGTTCTCCGTTTGAATTCGTATGATTTCCTCTTCCTGTTATAAATCTTACACGAGTTATATTTAAAGAATGATATTTTTGAATAGTATTTATTACAATATTTTTTGCGGATTGGTAATTATGGTCGTGAAGATCAATCGTAGGAACATAATTTTGGTCAGATTCCTCACATTCTTTAAATTGTTTAGTAGGTTCAGTTAAGACGGGCGACATTGTTAATAATAATAATAAGGAATAAATAAATAATTTTATGAGTTATGAATTTTTTTTTTTTAAGAAGGTCTTTTTGAAATTATTTTTTTTTTTTTAAAA
>QZLH01000773.1:20484-34316 GCA_003833135.1 Oehlia diaphana | reverse complement strand
GTTTATCAGTAATTTCTCCTAAGCGCTCAAATTCTTTATTAATCAAATTCTTAGATTTATCATTCCTATGAGCTTGTGTTCTAGGTCCAGGGCCAGCTTTAGGCTCTGATATCTTTTCATATTTCTCTAACTCTTTTAATGTTGGTAGACGAACTGCCTCTGGATCATTTAGTTCAAGATCATGGAAAAGGGTCTTACAACCATCTAGATCATTTGCCTCACATGGCTCAACACCTAGATCTAATTCATTCCAACGTTTTTGCAATCTCGCTCCCCATGTCTTAATTCACTCTCTGGGTTTACATGCATTTGGACTGATCCATTTCTTTGCCTCCTCTTCTGTGATATAGTCGATACCAAGTACTAGAGCTTCCTTTTCGGGTTCTAGCTCAGGAATTGGAGTTGGGATTACCACATGTGGCTTCTCCTTGTTGCTTATATTTACACTAGAGCTTTCTGCCTGTGCTTTAATTTCGGAAGCTTGGATAGCCTGTTGGATAGCTTTTTGATCAGGCATCTGAATTGGCGTTTGAATAGAAGCTACTTCCTTCTACTTTTGTAATGGTTTGCATGGATTTTTTCGCTTAAGATGCTCACGAAGTTTTTGGGGTGTTGAGCATTCATGACCACAACGTTTACAGATTGTATCTTTTTTATCACTTCTTGTTTTTCTAACCATGGTGTTAGCTCTAACCGTCGCGCTATTACTTGCTTATATAATTTTTTCTTTAATTATTTATTTCATCACTTTTCGTTCATAGAAACCCTACTGAAGATAAGTATTTACAAGCTATCTGAAGTGGTTCTAGCTATTGCAAAACTGAAGCATTAACTAATTATTAATTAATCTTTTTGATTCTAGTAATAAAAAAGTAGGATGATCGGCAAATATTCTTGCCCATTTCTCTGCAATACTGGAAAGGCTTGTGGGAATGGTAGTACTAGGCCTGAAGGATGTCGATTCCATTGGAAAGCTAAAAAACGGATACCATGTTCTGATTGTGGAAAGCCTACATCCTCTGCTTGTGAGCGATGTCCATTACATGTTAGAGATTATTATGTTACCCGATACTATGATAGACTTCGACAAGAAAGAACTTATGTTAGCCGATTCTATGTTAGCTGATTCTATAATAGACTTCGATCAGAAATACAAGAAAGAAGTTATGAGGAAATAATGGATGCCTATAGAAATAGGTTTACAAATCTTAATATTTCTCTTTGCAAGGAATGTCTCCTTCCGATAAAACTAGAAGAGGGAGATTATTGTGATAGTTGTCAGCTAGAATAGGTAAAGCAAAGATTATTTCAGCTAGCTTTATACCTTAATTCTAGCTAGAATTTTGGGCGTAATAAATATCCAATGGGCATTTGCTAAATTTTCGTTAGACTTGCTTTTTAGCTGGAGGCATGAAGTATATTTTTTCGTTAAAGTTTTATGATTAATATGCTATTTTGATGAGCTAGCCTGCGCTGAACCCTGTACTTGACTAAGGAAAAGTTGGGACAATTCCGCAGATTTTTCTGGATTTTTACAGGAGTTATTTTCATTAGACTTATATGCTATTTTATGAGTTAGCCAGCGTAGAGATAGTTTTTGATATACTATTTTTTTTTCGTTAGACTTATACTACAGAATGGCATATTCTGGGGAAATTGGGACAGTTAGACTTATTTTTCATTAAACTTTTAAATAAAACATGCTAGTTTCAGAGCTAGCCTGCGCAAAACCAGTTCTTTATTCACAATTTTCGTTAGACTTATTAATGGGAAACTTAGAACAATCGTTTGACTTAAATTTTTTTTGTTAGACTTAAAGAATAATATATTTTTTCAAAGAGCTAGCCTGCGCACAAGCAGTTCCTGAAATAAATTTTTCGTTAGATTTATACTGAGGGAGTAAGGACAATCGTTAGACTTAATTTATTTGTTAGACTTATTTGGGAGTAATAAGGACCGTTAGAGTTATATTCGTTAGACTTATTTTTTTTTCGTTAGACTTATTTATGGGGTAGTAAAGACAGTTAAATGTATTTTTATTAGACTTATTTAATAAATATGCTAATTAATGCGCTAGTCCTTGTAGAATCAATTCCTGATATATTTATTTTCATTAGACTTATTTTTTCGTTAGATTTATTTACAATATAGATATTACAATTCTAGAAGACTTAGAAGCTTTTCTAATATAATAAAGAAAAATAGATATAGAAATTAAGATTCTAAGCCAGCTAGAAGCTTTACTAATAAAATATAGAAAATAAGATTCTAGAGCTTTTAGAACTTAATCTCATATAATAAAAAAAATTGATATGAATTTTAATGTTTTGAGAGCCTCACACACAATGTTTCAGTGGGGGACGGACCTTCAGTCCTTAAACCCCCACTTTCACATTGTGTACATTTAAAAAAAGTGCATGGTATAGTTATTGATAAAATAGAAAAAACACAAACTAAATTGAATTTTCCAAGAATGGATCCTTGGCCCAAAAAAGAGATGTTAGTTCATGATCAAGTTTTAGTAGAATGGATTACAGTTGATTTGCAACTATTTTCTGTTGTTACCAATGATTGATTTATTAATTTAATAAATACTTTAGATCTAAGATATCGTATTCCTAAAAAATTAAGTATAAAAGAGAAGGTTATAGATCATTTTGACAATATGAGAAAAAATATCAAGTTAGATATTAATAAAATTCCAGAAAGGGTATCACTCACATCAGATATGTAGATATCTACACTCAATGATAATTCCTTTCTTGGCCTTACTATTCATTTCATCAATCAGGAATGAAAAATGCAACATTTTCTTTTGGATATTATTTTATTTAATGAATGTCACAATACCATTAACATTACCAATGAAATTATATTTGCTCTAACTGAATTTAAAATAAAAGAGAAGGTACTGGTGTTGATAACTGATAATACGATCACGATATTAGCAGTTGGTCGTTCAATTGCTAAAAAATTAAATGATGATGTAATGAATTCAACTTTTAGACATTACCGTTATGCTGCATATATTCTCAATTTAGCAGTTCAGCAAGGACTTAAATTGATAGATAATGCAGTTGTAAAAGTGCGTCAGCTAATAATTAAGATAAAAAATTCAGTAATAATTAGTGATGAATTAAGAAAATTGTGTAAATGTGCAAAATTAATTATTTAAAACCTGAATTAGACATTAGAACAAGATGGAACTTCACATTTAATATGTTAAAAAAAATGGAAAAAATGTGGAATGGAGTGCGAATGTTAGCTATACGCAATCAGGAAGTACAAATATTAATGCCAACTAAAGCAGATTGGAAAATAATTAGGGTATATTTTTGTATAATAGTTGATTAAAGGCTGATGGTATTATTATTAATTTAATAATTTTTTAGTCAATATTTTTTTAAATATTTTTTTTTTGTTTTTTTTTTTAAGAAACATTCTTTTTTAACGTTAAATAGAATTTTTTTTTTATATTTGGTTTAATGTTAAACAAACTTTTTAAAGCCCTTTTGCTATAATTTTTTATGATACTAAAACTATAATTATTTTTAACATAATTAATGAATTATTTTGATATTAATATAAAAAATTGTATTTATAATTAAAATAGGAAACAATGATAATTTTGGAACCATTAGAAAGAGCTATCGTATATCTTTCTGCCACTCAATACCCTACTATTGCTGATATTTGATTTGTATTTCTTGGTATTTTGAAACACTTAAAAAGTATAATTGGGGATGATAATTTTGAACAAAAGGAACTGGCTTCTTTGGTAAACCAAAAAATTGATAAATATTGGAGTATAATTAATCAACAAACTTTGGTATTCACAGTTCTTGATCCCCAGTACAAACTCTCTCTCTTTGAAGTTAGAGCTTTAGCAGCTGAAGTTGTTTCTGCAGTAACTTCTTTATTAGCCAATTATCATCATGTAACAATTCCTGAAAATTGTAATGTTGATGAAAGTGAAACTCCTCATTAATATTTTCAAAGATTGAAAAAATGGCGTTTAAATTATAATGAAACTTCCAGATGATCCTCTATAGCAAGTTCTGTAAGTTCTATTTCAAATGTTTCAGATGAATTGAACAGATATTTGGCATTACAAGTTGATGAAAATGTAAAGTCGCTTTTTTAGTGGAAAGCACATGAGCATGAATTTCCAGCTTTAGCCAAGATCTTACGTGATTATTTATCTATTCAAGCAACAAGTGTGGCATGTGAACAAGCTTTTTCTGTAGCAGGTAATACTATTATTAAAACAAGAAATTGCCTTAATCCAGAAATAGCAAAAGCAACTTTGTATGCAAAATTATGGATTGAAAATGGAGTGGGTATATTATAAAAAATAATAATGTAAATATTTGAATTCAATTCATTTACTGAAACAATAAATTTATCAAGAAATTTACAAATTATACAATTAATAACAGTTATAAATTTCGTAATTTAATTTATAAACTTATTCTAAACTATTTGTAAACTAAGTTTAAAAAAAGTTTCAAACCGGTTTGGATAATTGGTTTATACCTATATTAAAAATCCAGTTTTAAGGTTTGCAAGATGAAATCGAACTGAGACCGAACCTAAACTGCAAAAAACTTAGCAGTAGCATCTCTAAAAATTAGCAAATTTATTGCTGAATCTGATAATTTTAAGATTATATTAATGACTGTACTTTTTGTTTCTGTATCAATAAATTTGGTGAGTAAATTCAAGTTCTAAAATTTTTCTTTTAATTATTATCAAAGAAAATTTTTGAAGAAAAAAGAAAGATGAATTATATAAATATAGTGTCACTAGTTATTACAGAACTTGAACATTAATATCTATTTAATGAATTTTTAACTAATATAATATTAGTAATTGCATGTGTACGATCAGCTCTTGATATAACAAAGTTAGTGGTTTATTAGCTAATCAGACTTTCGTTAAAAATCTGGTATAATATATGAAACTTTGGTATATTGTGATATATTATAATTTCTTATGTTAAATACAACATATATTATCATATCAGCGTATTTGCGTAATTTAAATTTAAGGAAAGATTTTCTAATAAACTAAGTAATATTATATATAAGAAATATTTTGTAATACTAGAAATCAGCTGATTATTGATCATCTGATTAAATAATTTCATTTCAATAATTTTGTTTCGCGTTATAGAGTTTTTTACCTTATCACGTAAAACCCATTTCTATATTAGAAAACCCATTTCACAAATACTGCGAGTTGTAAGGTTTTTTTTGTTAGATTTTTGTTTAAAAAAATGTGTATTTCAATAGAAAAAAATAGCTAAAAATCCTTTTGTATCTTTTATTTATAATAGCTAAAATTTTTTTGACAGGGCTAATTAATATACAATGGTTGCTCCAATACAAAGTTCTCCTTAATGCTCTGTTTGCAAAAAAATTTTCAAGTCTAAGCGAGGCTTAACACATTATGAAGTTATTGTACGCAAATATAACATTTTTCATAATAATTTCTATAAGCTTCCTGTGAATTTTATTAATGAATTTAAAAAAACTTTAGTTTTTCTAATTCATTGTCAATTACCTAATTATTTTAATAAAATGGGCATGAAAGTTGTTACTACAGCTTGTACTGAAGGCCAATTTTTGACAACTTTTAATGGACACATTTACAATTATTCTAGTAAAACTCGAACTTACAAATGTATATTTTGGGGACCAGATGCATCATCTAAGCTAGCTCAGATTTTTGATAATGAAAATTGGGGGACAAGAACTTATCAGGAAGGTGAGATAACACTGGTAGTAACGAATCTTGATGATCTAGATATAGAAGAAAATCCTCTTTCACAAAAACGAAAACTAATCTATTTACGAAGAAAATCATGATATAAATGGGGTGAGGTAATTATTGAATGGAAGCTTAAACGTAAAAAGGATGTGATCGGTAATAAATATGAGGGTGGATTCCTGTATATGTATTTTTGGATCACCAAAAAAAGGATCACATGAATTGATTGTAAATAATAATGCCGGTATAATTAAAAAAAATTTTTAATAGATATTTGTTTTGATCTTCCTATTGTAATCTTTCTTACTATTTTTTCCGTACAGCAATATACTTCCTCACTATTACATATACATAATAATGGTGCTAATTAGTGAAAAAAACGTATTAAAGAATATTAATACTGTTTAGTACTGATTAGAATTTATAAAAAAGTTTTTTTTCTACCTTTACCCTCGCCGAAAGTGGGGAATTTTATTAAACATTGGATTTTATGTTGTACATAAAACATTTCTATTCTAACCACCCCATCCAGCCAGCAGATGTTACCAATGAGTAATATATATTGAATTCTATAACTACGCAACATCTATGTAAAAAGAATCTTAGAATTAATAATAAAATAAAAGTAAATTAAAAAGGGAGGAAATTTTGACAATAATAATAAAATTAATATAAATATAAATTATTATAAAAATTATCCTATGTATAATAATTAATAAAATCAAAATAAAATTGTGAATTCAACGGTCTAATGGAAATGTGAAGCATTTCTGCATGTAATTGATCAATTGTTGATGCATAAGTGAGAGCAAATGTATGGAGCATTCTTTACGTGTAAGAGAAGTATCAGTTGGTAGGTGCTATGGATAAATCATCCAGTATTTCTATTTCTGAGTTATTTCACCTATCCCGCCATTGTATAGAATGATGCTGATGTTTATATTAATATTTCTGCTTTTTTTCATTCAATCATGAGAGTGCACATGTTTATCATAAGAGTGACTTATCAGAACAATGAGCTCCAATAAGATTTTGGATCCTGTAATTGTTGTTTAAGTATTACTTGTTCCAAAAGTTACAGTAATACATCAGCACAATTTATCATCGTTTAAAGGCTGATGCATTCTTAATGTGTGGTATAGAATAAAAATGAGCTGAAAACGAAGCTGGTGTAGTATGAGCAATATGGCTTTTGATAATTAAGCCAGTTGCAAAATCTAATTGTTTAGCAGATTTCACAAAGAATTTCTCTGGATTAACTAATACGTTACATGTGCAAAGTTAGTTAATATAATAGTATAAGCCAAAAAATAATTATAAATGACAAAAATAAATCAGTTTTGGTGAATCTCGTATGTTAATTATTTGCATTTTTGCGAGCTGCTTACCATTTCGTTGAAAGTCATACTCTAAGATATTTAGCTTTTTTGATAACCAGATGAATCTGTTCTGTACGTATCTTATCTAGATGTATATTTCCATAATATAATTAAATTTTGTTAGAAGATTGTAGAAAATTTCCATTCTGTGGAGGTAAGAGATTGAAAAATTTGAGTAAATAGTCAAGAAATTCTTTAAAAAGGTATCTCGAGATATCCCAGAAGTTCTCACTACTGATTGAAAGTTTAGATATGTGTTGTTCATGATCTCTTTGTCAACTTTCGTATATGCATCCTTGTGTTTACCACTAGGTCGATATATCTTTTCCCAAAAAGAGGACATTGATGAAATTTTAATCACGCTCTACAAACTATTATTGATAACTAGATACCGCTTATTCTGGATGTCCTTTGGGTCTAGCAAGAAAAGGTATCTTTCATCTTTGTCTTTATCTATTAAATGATCAATCGTGACTTTGTTATTAATAGTTATTTAGTTTTGTTCCAACAAATAATTAAAACCAAGTAATATAGTTTAACGAACCTAAAAATTGTTTCAATAAAGAAAGAAATTCTACAAAAATAAAAAAATATAATTATTATTTTTTTTTTAAAAAAAAATAATTAAATATTTTTTATAAAATATATAAATTTTTTTTTTTTTTATTTACTGTTTGGGATAAATTATGAGACGATATGTTGTTTATATATTTTTTTTTTTTGTAACACACATATTACTCTATTTACTCTATTTTTAGTTATTATTTAAATTAAGCATATTTATTTATAGTTTATAAATTTATAAAGTATGATCACCATTTATTTATTGACCCAAACAACCCAAACAATAAGAATGTAGCCAAAAATAGAAATCAAAATTGCTGTTACCGATTTTGAATCTCAATACAAATAATGTAAATACGCAAACGGAAATTTTCAGTTTATATTTTTTTTTTATCAATTTTTTTTTTATTTATTTTTTATTTTTATCAACTTATATATTTTATTTTCAAATATCCTTATATATTTTTACAATTATTGTTAAAACAATGCCAAAAGCAAAAACTAAAAAAATTTGTAAAAAGTTCCTAAAGAAATTACTGAATATCCAAATGCAAATAACATATTATATACTAATGGAAATCGAAGCTATTATTATACAGTTATACAAAAAGGTCTATATCCTCAGTTTTAGCTTATACTCAAGGAAAAAATAAATACAAAATTTCAGACTGCTATTGTATTAAAACTACCTGGGGTCGTAGTGAGAATAAACGAACCATAAAGTGTTCTATTAATTACATAGAAGGCAAACCTTTTTTTAAAATCATGTATGGTGTGAATTTCTCAAAAGAGGTTCATTCAAATACATCTTCAACAGCAGCAGCAAATGCAGTTATAAAAGTAATGTTCTATTAAGTTTTGTTGTTATTATTCAGACTTTTAAAATTTAAAATCTTTTTAGAAACTATTTCCAAATAATGAAAAAACATTAATATCAGGAGTGCATGTTTTTGGCATCCACTTAGAAACATTAAGAAAAGCTAGAGAGAACTGTTGCCTTCATTAAGAAAATTAAGATCATTAAAATCAATTGAATTTTGTAGCAAATCAACAATACTCAAAAGACAACAAAAATTTGGATATCAATTAAAACAACATATTCAAGATGAAGGAGTCAAGTTTTATGGTGAAAATCAAGTTGTTCTTAAGAAAGTTTCATATAATGTTAGTAATATGGATTTTCAAATCAATTATGAAACAAGACATAATAAAGAGAATGAAGAAAAGCTCACTTTAATGGTAGAAGCAATTGACAAAAATTATATTTCCCGTGAAGGTTACTGAGCTTTAGCTGCAATAGAATCTAACTTGGAACGTGAATAGGCAGTTTCAGATCAAAAACATAAAATAATAAAAGAAAAATTCCAATTACTATTATTAATATTCCAACTAGTCCAATGCAAGATGAATTAATTTTTGCTGAAAATTCAGATATTTTTGATCCAGAAGTAATTGAAGGTATCCATAATATCAAAAATAGTGGATATCGCAGTGTAAAAGATATTTTATCATATATTGTACCAGTTTACATACTTAATGAAATATTGGACACAAATGATCCAATAATTCATTTACGTATTTCAGGGAATGGTCAGAATGTTGGTAGAAAAATTAAACATGTTATGGTAACTATAGCGATCCTAAATGATGTACAAAATATTTATAAGCCTGATTATCATTACACAGTTGTTCTTTTTTCTGGTGTAAAAAAGTATGAACTTTTTGAAGTTATAATGGCGCCTTTCATCCAAGAATTGGATGATCTTAAAAATTATGGCCTTAAAATTAATGAAATTATTTGGAAATTTGAATTCTATTTTAGCTCAGATTGGAAATTTTTAGCTATTTGCCTTGGATTTAACTCACCAAATTCAAATTTTTTCTGTCTCTGGTGTCAAATTTCCAAAGATGACCAAAGTAATCATAATCAAGAAAATTGGAAAATAAGCAAATAGATTAAAAAAACTAACAAATATCCTGGACATACCAAAAAACCCCCTTTCTATATGATTCCACTAGAAAATTGGATTCTAGACGAACTTCATATTATACTTCGAATATGGAATCGTCTTTGGAGCTTACTTTTGGCAGAATTAAAAGAATGTGATCAATTTGATGATGTATGCCGTAATGAAATTATGCAGGAAATGAGTCGCATTGGTGTACATTTCCAATTTTGGAAAGAAACTGAGTCTAATGCATATAATCATACGTCTTTAATGGGAAATGACAAGTTAAATGTTTTAAAAAATTTTAATTTAAATCGAATATTGCCATCTTCAAGAGCAAGAAAAATTTGGAAATTATGGAATATGTTTTACCAACTTTATCTTAATCTTAAATCAAAGGATTATAATGCACAACAATTTAAATTTGAAGCAGAAGACTGGTTAGAATTATTTTTAACTTCAGATAGAGCAATACTAAATTCAACACGTATTGAAAAAGGATTGTATAAACCAAGTGCAATCACTCCATATATACATGTTCTTGTTTATCATATGACTGAATTTATGGAAAAACATAGTCGATGGAGTGTTAAGGCATTTTCTTGCGCTCCAGTTGAAAAGAAAAATCACCAACAAATTACAAATTTTTTCTGACAGACACTTAAAGATGGAGGTAGTTAAGGTTGCTTGTCTAAACCTCTTCAAAATCCTACGATTAGTTTCATCAAAATTTTACTATAGATTTATTATAGTTTCAGCAAAGTTTCAGCAGTTTTGGCATTTATAATAAGTTTTGGCAGTTTCACCTTTCTCCAGAGTTTCGCCAGTTTTTTGATATAACTTTAATATAGTTTCAGCAGAATTTCGCTTTTCGGAAAAACGCCATCTTGCCTAAACCCCTAGGTTTCGGCAAGCAACCTTAGAGGTAGTAAAAAAAAATTGGCAATTATAGAGATTCTTGAATATGAAAATAGGGCTCTTTTTTATCTATTTAATAATGTTAAAATTTCTATTTCAAAACCAAAAAAAGTTAATATTTTCTAAAGGTTAAAGAATAGGTTTGGTTTATTAATTAGAAGTTTTTTGATAATTTGGTATAACAATTTATTTATGTAATATTTTTTCATTATAGATACATTATTGAGAGAAATTATCATGGGAGCTATCAGCACATTTTAATTGTAATAAAAGGTAAAACATCATAATTATCATTTGTTTTAATTTGATAATGATTTACGTTGATTTACGTTAACTGTTAAAGTTATTGATGAATTCAATATTCTTTGGGTAAGATGGGAATTTTAATGGTCAATTAATTTCTTTGTATTTATGAAAGTATTTGTTTAATTTATTTATACTTATACTCTAGAAACTGTTATTAGCAGCAAGGATTTTTTTGATTCCCATAAAACAATTAATTAATAAGTTATTAAAAATAAATAATACTTTTTTACGTTCCAAAATTTAAATTTTTTTTTTGAACTTTATTTAATTATATATTTGCACCTGTAAATACAAATACGTAAATTAAATATACCTATTCAATTACAAAATATCTAATTTTTTTGAATTTTTCTATCTACTCTATCTTCCTAATTGTTTATCGGTAATGTTCAATTGGTTAGCGATGCTTAAATACTTATATTGTCTATTAATTCGTAAGCATTTAATATAGCCTAGATTTTGAAAACTTCAATAATTTCATTTACCAGCATATAAAGATTTTTGTCTAACTTTGATTTTTATGATTTTAATTATTTTCGTAATACGTTTTTGTAACTTGATAATCTGATCTCTTAGTTTATTCCGCATTTCTCAAAATAAATGAGAATTATAAATACAAATCTCAAGGATTATTAGATATAAAATTATGCAGACGAAACTTTGAAGGATTTGACTTGTTATAAATGACCGGTCAGATAAAGATAAATTCAACAAAATTTGATTCTCTGGGGATGCCAAACCAATCATTATGAAATTAAATAGATGTGGAGAAAGTTGGGTAGATCTATATTTTCTGATTCAAAAATGCGTGTCCTAATTTTACTAATTTAATTGACGAAATTACTTTATTAATTGCTGATTCGCCACTCAGCGATACAAAATGATCGGTAATCTATAATTAATCTTGTCGGACATTTTTATATTAAATACTATTGCTTCTGAATGGTGTTTGCACAAGTTTAAAAACGTTTTGTTGTAATATAAATACCCTAAAAATATATTTAAAAAAGATGTTACATTACTTAGGTATAGTTTTATAAAACTGGTAAAACTAAAACATTGCCAAAAAAAAAAAATATATTATATAATAGTACATAAAAACCTTGTAAAATTTGCAAAATTCACGAATAATTGGTGTAAAGTTACCTAAAATATGAGCTGGAATGGTGACTTCCTCCAAAGTAAACTCTTTAAATTTTATAACAAACGAAAAAAATTTTTTTTTTGTGACATATTCACGTTTGGCATTATTGATTGGTAAAGTATGGTTACATTAAGCATGACTTATGTAGGACAAAATTGGAGTTGAAATATGCCGATCAACATCATTCATATAAGAACTTGTGACAAATCTACTAATCAATTTTGTATCGTTGAGTGGCGGATTGGCAATTAATTTTGGCAAGAATTAACATAATTTCGGCTAAAATAAATTTCATTTAATTACACAAATAATTTTTATTTACACATGCTTTTTAAACTAATACCTTGCTATAGTGATGATTTTTGCAATACTTTATGTACTAAAATAAACATAGTGTTCTGAACGGATCGGATCAGACCAGATTTTAGTCAAATCTGATCTGATCTAAATTCGGATCAAATAAAATCAGATTTGATCTGATCCGATTCGGATCTGAATTAGATTCGATCCGATCCAATCCGAATCCCAACTGATTTGATCTGATCTGATCCAGATCCGATCTGGATCCAAATCGGTTTTCATAATTAAATCAAATAAAAAAGTCTTTCACAACGTTTTTTTTAATATAGTTATAAGATGTTGCGAAATGACTTTTTATTGACAAATTATCAAATAAAAAACGTTTTTCGCAACATTTTTATTAATACAGTTAAAAACCATTGCGAAAATGATTTTTATTGGTAAATTATCAAATAAAAAACATTTTCGCAACGTTTTTATTAATATAGTTAAAACTGCTGCGAAAAACGTTTTTTTTCGTTAAATTATCAAATAAAAACGTTTCGCAACGTTTCTCATTAATACAGTTAAAAAACATTGCGAAAGACGTTTTTTTATTAAATAAAATCTTTTCGCTACTTTTTTTACTAACACGGTTAAAAACCGTTAGAAAAAGCATTTTATTTGTTAATGTATAAATAAAAACGTTAAAAAAATGGTGTTATATTATGAAAGATGACATTTTGGCATCTTTTCATATTATTTTATGAAAAAAGATGCCGAAACAGCATCTATTTCATTTTTTTTTACAAAAAAGATGCCGTTTTGGCATCTTTTCGTATTGTTTCATGAAAAGAGATGCCATTTGGCATCTTTTCGTATTATCTTATGAAAAAGATGCCGAAACGGCATTTTTTTCATTTTTTTTTATCAAAAAAGATGCCAAAACGGCATCTTTTCATATTATTTCATGAAAAGAGATGCCGTTTCGGCATCTTTTCGTATTATTTCATGAAAAGAGATGCCGTTTCGGCATCTTTTCGTATTATTTCATGAAAAGAGATGCCGTTTCGGCATCTTTTTGTATTATTTTATAAAAAAGATGCCAAAATGGCATCTTTTCGTATTATTTTATGAAAAAGATGCCGAAACGGCATTTTTTTCATTTTTTTTATCAAAAAAGATGCCGAAACGGCATCTTTTCGTATTATTTCATGAAAAGAGATGCCGAAATGGCATCTTTTCATATTATTTCATGAAAAAGATGCCGAAACGGCATTTTTTTATTTTTTTTATCAAAAAAGATGCTGAAACGGCATTTTTTCGTATTATTTCATGAAAAGAGATACCGAAACGGCATCTCTTTCATTTTTTTTTATCAAAAAAGATGCCGTTTCAGCATCTTTTCATATTATTTTATGAAATAAGATGCCATTTCGCATCTTTTTCATTTTTTTTATCAAAAAAGATGCCGTTTCGGCATCTTTTTGTATTATTTCATGAAAAGAGATGCTGAAACGG
>QZLH01000772.1:39233-52958 GCA_003833135.1 Oehlia diaphana | reverse complement strand
TTTTTCTTTTTCTTTTTTTTTTTTTTTTTTTTTTTATTTAAATTTCGGTTTTTTTTTTTTTTTTTTTTTTTTTTTTTTTTTATATAAATGTCAGGTTCTTTATCTTTATTTCACATAAAACTTTGTTGTAATAATTGTACTAAATTTCTTTATCATAAGTATGTGATGTGAACTACCCCAGAGTACCCCAAAAAATTCTGCGTAAATCATGTGATATTCACATACCACATGATAGTGATTAAAGAGTTACGTGATTTACATAAAACTTTTTTAATCATAATCATGTGATTTGTGATGATCACATAATTTACGCAGAATTTTTTGGGGTAGTTCGCATTATTATTTACACAAATAAACCTTTAACAAGGACTCCTATAACCTAAAATTAGAAATTCTTTCAAAATAAAAAATACTATTCTAAAGCTAAAATCAAACACAACAAAATAGATTGACAAAATTTTTAAACAAAAAACGATAAAAAAAATACTATTATACAAGCTCAACCAATCATTCATCTAAAAAAAACAAAGCTCGACTAAATTAATAGTCGTTATATTAAAGATTAACGAATGTTTGAAAAGTTTTATTCTAGATAAATTACATTGCTTGTATTTAATTTGGGAGAATTCTTTATTAAAATTAATTTCGTTTGGGTAAATAAATTCGTTTTGTTGATAATTTAAGGAATATAGGCCCTATTGAAAAAATCAATATATAAATGGCTTCCCAATTGTTAAGAACTACACTAATTCAGAAAATCAAAATTTTTAAAAAAATAATTTTAATAATTTTTCGATAAAAGAAATTAAAAATATTCAACCCAGAAATATCCGAACACTATAAAAATGAATTCGCGTCAAATCTTCTTTGCTCTCTTGATTGTGCTTATGGCTACTATCGTAACAGCCTCTCCTTTGAATTTAGATCAATTGACTAAGAGGTAAATACAAATTTAATATTGATACTTTTTAAAGAAATCTATTAATTTTATTAATTTAATCATTAAAGAAGAAATGCTCAAAAAGACAAAAGTCCATCGAAAGAAAAAAACGGGGAAGTCAAGATTGCATTCAACCATTCTGGCCGACCCGGCAAATACTAAGCTATTAATTTTGCATATTAGAATCTTTTTATTAGGCATTATTATTCTCATTATTTCACCTATTTAACATCATTTCAAAGCATAGCATTAATAGTTAGACGTACCATTATAAAGAATGTGTTAATATAGATTATTTTAACAATATAAAAAAAACACAAAAAAAAATCATTCCTCTTCAATTTCATTTTTATTCCCTTCAATATCACTTTTTTTTTTATTTCTTTTCTTTTAGAAATCATAAGTTTTTGAAAAACTTCGATATTGTTTTCTTCATAATTTGTACCAATTTCTTTTTAAAAAGAATTAAATAGAAATGTGCTTTACAAAGGGATGGCAACGGTCGGTCATGGTCGGTCATCGGTCGGTCATAACCGGTCAAGAACCTTTGACCGACCGACCGACCGTTTGACTGACCGTTTGACCGACCGGTCTGACCGACCGTTTAACAGATCCTGAAAACGTTTGCGAAACGTTTTTTTTTATGAAATACTTAATAAAAAACGTTTTCGCAACGTTTCTATTAAAATAATTAAAAAATGTTTGCGAAACATTTTTTTATTAAAGGATTTCGTCATTTCGAAATATAGTAATACCAAGTTTGGTATACAGTTTCGTGTAAATTTTAAATAATTGGACTAACCGTTTAATCATAGTTGACTCTACGCAGAATTACATCGTTAGTATCTGCTATATAAGTATTATCTAAGTGTTACGGAAAAGTATTAGTATCCCTACTCAAAGTGATAAATAAAAAACTTGCCAAATTATACACCACTCATTTCTTTCGTCTTACCCGAGTTATCTAACTACAGTTAAGAATTAAAAATAAATTAACTTTCTTTAAAAAAAATATTTTGAAACTCACCATTGCCATAACTACTATTTATATTGTATGTTCGGTATTATATAATTTGATAGTTGGATGTAACAATAGCAGTATAAATTGTAATTAACATGCATGGACTGCATGGTGGTATGATTTTTTAATTCCGGTTTTTTTTTTGTGTTATAGCCGACATCTGATATCCGTGAACACAATCTATTGTCTGTTGTGTGACCATTGGAAATCATATTCCGATTATACAATAACTTCTTGGTCTAGAATAGATAATATTTTGTATGATACAACCAGGACTTAAAAATAATATATGGAACATACTAACGCTATAAGTTAATCCATATATTTTTATTATTTTATTATTTCCGATTATTATGCATAAAATAAATTTTATATTTCCTTCAAAAAATCGCTTTCGAAAATTTTCCGATGAAATGAATTATGCAGAATACATGTGTTATTGCCTTGTCGATCATAATTAGCAAATGGGTTGGTCGTACATGCATAATAAGTATAAGAAGGATACGTTTACGTAAGAAATGAATGTTAATAAAAATCCGAAATAACATTCCTAAAAACAATCACTCTATTATTTTTCCTTAAGAAAGTAGTTTATTGATTTTCCAATTATTAATCATCTTGGCATTTTTTTAGTTTATATAAATATCGAATTCTAGCATCGAAAATGTCCATATGTATTTTTCTTTGTACCATTATATTAATATTGAAACAAAGTCTCTCGTTGTAATTTTCACCTCCCTTATGATTATTGATAATGCTTTTCTTCTGCTTGGTCGTTATTTGTCTGTGTCTCAATGAGTTCACTTTGGCTTTCACGCCTAACAACACAGTTTGGGGCCACAGCGCCGTATTTGCATATTCTAGAATATATTTTACAGGTGGTCTCTTTCCCAAATACAAGGATGATTTTAAAGAATCAACACTTTCCAAAGAATTTTATTATTTAGACATCGAGAAACCCTTTAAAGTCGGAGCAGGAGATAAATTACCTTGGGTGGATCTTAGTTCCGTATCGCAAAATATTCCAGCACATACATGGAGCGCGTTTTCAAATTGTGGACTTGATAATTCTCTATTTTTGTATAACGGAGAACAAGGAACAGATGTTGCAACAGTCTACACTTACACAAGTTTACAACAATGGAATAGCTCTACGACCATCAATCCACCTCAATATAATTTTCACAGCCAGAGCCAGACCGTTTGTGATGTTAGAACTGGGAAAATGTATAGATTTAGTGGACTCAATCCGGGACTTCAAACTAATCAAATTAATAATTATATGGATATTTTGAATACATTGACGCTAACATGGGAACATATTAACATTAATGCTCAAGAAGGAAGGTACGATCATACGGGTACTTTGCTACCAAACGGTTATATTGTTTATATAGGTGGTAAATTACCTAACGGAGGATTTGTAAAAATGACAGAGGTAAATCGGCACCGTTTAATTGATTAATTGAGGGTCTAAATTGTATATTTACTGATCTTTTTTTTTAAAAAAAAAAAAAAATAGCTACTTTTGTATAATACAAATAATGATACATGGATATCTTGGAAAGCCACTGGTTATTCGCCAACACCTCGTGCATACCATTCTGCTGTTCTGAGTAATTATATAATTAATCTTATTGTTGTGAATTAATTTTAATAAATGAGTAATATATTAAATTGTTCTCTAATTTATATAGCTCAAGATGGTCGTATTATCGTGTATGGAGGTTATACTGGTAGTGGTAGTATTATTGTAAGCGATGATCTTGTGATATTAGATACATATGATTATACATGGTCAAATGTGAATGCTATAGATCCACCACCTTCACGTTTTTACCATACGGCTACTTTGGTCGGTTATTATATGATCGTGGCTTTCGGAAAAACTAATAATGAATTACCATCACCCACATCAAATGAAGTGTTTATTTTAGACACGTACGATAAATCTAATTACAAATGGGTTAATGAGTTTAATCCAGATCTTTCAGATCGACCGAATCTTCCAGATCAAAATTTATACGAAAATCTAAGTACTCAAAACAGACATCTTACCATAGGAATTATAATTTTATCAATCGTGCTTGCTTTGATAGGGGCTTCATTTCTTATATATTTTTATAGGAAAAGACTACTATCAAGACCAGATATACTTGTAGCCTCATCACAGGAAAGGAAATTTAATAATCAGTGATAACAAAAATATTAGTTAAAATTATTTATCTCATGTTTACTATTGGTCGCCAGTGATTTTTTTATGATATATTCATGCCTGTGATTTTTCTGATAATATTTTTCATGCTCACATGTTTTTATAATTTATTTATACCTTTCCCACTCTTTCCCATCACTGGACGTTAGTCTCCATGAGATAAAAGAGTTATTTCATGTGTCGCATAAATATCACGGCTGCGCCGTGAAACGTTACTGTATTATATAATTTTGCTTATAAATTTACTTATACTTAAATAAAATATCTGTTTATTTTATTCTTGAGATTTATTGTTTACGAGTGAAATCATTAATATGAACAAACATGAATTCTTTATCATTCTAGATTATGTATACTACTGGGTTCCTGTTTTATTTACTAGGAGAAATAATGTTTAATACGTTAATTCCTTCAATGTGTATTATACATGTGTACTATACATGTGTGATCACAATAAAAGTCTACGAAACACTAGAACAAGAAAGTTTAACATTCTTTCCTAATTTTTTTTTTGCACATGATAATATTTCGATCATATTGAGCTTTCTTATTAATTTGCGAGAATGTGATATCCCGTGCTATAATATATCATTATAAGAAACTCAGCGTTCGTGATAAGACTTCATGGGTACGCTTTACGTACCATGCAGTGTTAGTAACTCATACAAAGTATAACATGAATTTAGTGGTACGGCCATAATCATAATCTCTATTTTAATAACCTTTGTTGTCCGATTTACCATTACATTGATACCCAAGGGTACGCTTCACGTATCATGTACATGGAAAATTGGAAACTATCGTATGCTTTGTACAGTAATTTTATTGGAACAAAGAGTTCACTAGATATAGACTAGTACCAGCAAATATTTAGTAGTTCACAAACGTTACTTCTATTTTTTAGTAGATATGGTTTTGTATGAATAATAGACACTACCAAATAAAGATAGCGAGTTTTTCGCAATGGCTGTTCCTCAAATCATAGGAATATTCTTTCGCTTGTGTAGAAGTAACAAACATCTTGAATGGGTAGTTATTCAACAGATTCCAATGAACAAGAAAGTTCGTGTAGTTATAAATTCAACTACTGAAGAGTAACGTTTAATAATATCATGCTGTATTAACAAATGTACGAGATAGCCTATGTTTATTTGAAAAAAAAATTGCCTTGGATATCGTACTATTTTTTATATATCAGTCTTGAGCATGGACTCTGGTTAACAATGAATATAAAAACTTCGCAAACATAGTAATTATGTTATAATATAGTTGCTAACTTTTTTCTCGAGTAAAAATAAACGTGTGGGTATATTGCTTCGTAACTTCCCAACAAGCATAATATGATCTGTTTTGATATACACCTACTACGTAAATTTTGTTTAATATTATTCAAGGAGAACCCACCTATAATACTATCTGACGAACGCACAGGAAGCGGAGTTCAACGTTGAGCATCTTGCTGCTCAACCACGCTCTTTATTCATTTAGTGTATACAATTAATAGGCCAAATGCTTACAAAATAATAAGGAGGTCTTAGGAACTACGTTCCTAATGGTAAAGGACTCTTTTTCGCAGTAAAGAAGGCTACCCTTTTAAAGATGATAAACCGGCCAACTGCGCTGTGGATCACGTGAGTGAACGCATTTCTTCAGGGCCAGCATTACATAGGTAATGCTGGTGTTATTTGCTTAGAATGAGCCAAAATCATGTAGATCGCATCCATTGAATCCACGAGACTTACGTAATTATGACGACGAATAATTTAGTCGATCTTATACTAAGCCGAGGCTTAGATTTTTTTGATCGATAATTTATCAATTCCATTAAATTTAACGATAGCCTAGCCTCCAAAATTTCCTTTTTAAAATGATTGAACCGATTCCTAACCAAACCTCATTTGGAATTTAAAAAATAATAAATAATTTAATGGAACGACGAATTTACTAAATTACTAAATTTTCTAAAAAAAAAAAAAAGAAAGAAAAGAAAAATGCGATCTAATTATTTTAAGATGTTTACATTATTTATAATTATTTTATTATGTATTTATCCTTTAAGTACAAAAACAGAAATAAGAACGTTTTCACATATTGAAGAAAAAGATTATGGAATAGAATCACCACCTAGAGTAGCAGAAATAAAATCATACGATAATATTATAGTAATAAGAATTGTTAGAAATGATACAAGTAAATCTAATTCAATTGAACATTGTAATTATGATATACTTTTTTTAAGAATTATTAATTCTGATGGGACAGTAATGGAAAAGGATATTAAATTAGAAGGGGTTCAATTCTTTAATTTTTGTTCAATGAAAATTGGAAAAGATGAAGCAGAAGATTATTTAAAATATGAAATAATTGGAAAGGATAAACTTTTCGTATTTTATTATAATTCAACAGATGATATAAATGTTGAAGGATGGGGAATGACAATTAATTTTGATGGTAAAGTGATTGATAAAATACCTATAGGAGTATGGGGTCATAAAGGTTATCGTAGAATTTATAGACTTAGAGTACCACGTACACAAATAAGTTTTAATATTAATAAAGAAAAAGGATTTATTATAGGGTATAAACCATTTCAAAGTAATTATTTTGAATGGAAACAATATAAAATAGAATTAGATGGAAAATTTACAAATTTGATTAATGGAAAGATTCAATTAGATCGTAGAGCAATAGTTGGATATAATTCATTGATACCGACAGTTAATGAAAGTTATACTTTTATTTATAAATTAAATAATACATTCCCAAATTCATTAAGGGATTTAATTATTGCAGAATTAATAGGGTATAATAAATCTGATACAGCTAAAGTTTATCTTTATCGAGAAAACTTATTAAATAGAATACCTCAACCAATATCTTGTAATATAGAATATGTTGGAGTTGGACATTCTTGTTCCTTACCTATAAAATTTAATGAAAGTAATTTTAATCTTAAAATTGGATTTTTATCATCTGGGGCAACAATTTCAATAAATATTACGCCAATTACTTTTCCTAATAATCAAATTGGTTTTAGATCTTGGAAATTACAAAGTTTATTATTTGGTGGTTATATGTTAACAGACCGTGCAAAAATTGGTATGCAACATAGATTATATACTTACATATTTGCTGAGAATGGTACATTATATGATATTTTAGGTTTAAAACAACCTTTACAGACAAATTTAAATTATGCAAATGCAATATTACCAAATAATAGTATCTTGGTCGCACAACAGGAATATAATAATACTTGGGGATTTAATATGATTAAATTACCTAAATTTACAAATGATAATGGATATTTTAATACAAATATAGAATCAACATACCCTGAAATTAATTCCACAATATATTCAGATATTAAGAATATTACAATCGATTTTTATTATCCAGTAATATTATCTGATGGTAGATTATCAATATTTCAAATAATTGATCAAAGAAAAATTTTACGACAATCAACTTCTGGTATAGAATGTATATTAGATAATGATGATAAAAGAGTTATTTTAAATATATTTAATAGTACTTTTAGTAAGTCAGGAGGAAATTATTTTATTAAAATTGATAATAATTTTGTTAAAAGTAGAATTTATGGAGAATCTTTATTAGGTATAAGAGAAAATGTTTGGAATTTCATAATTGAAGATAATAAATATTCATATATTATTACAAGTTCAACAGCTGTCTTACTTCGATTAACTGTAGAAGGTTCAAATATATTTAAAAATTCTTCATATGATGAAAAAAATCAATTCTTTAATTCTTTATTGGATGAATTGGCTGATGCTGTTCAAATATCACGAGATCGTCTTAGTAAAAATGATAAAGATCAAATTGATCCTAAATCAAATGATGGAAAACTTTTGATTAATATAAATATTGAGAAAACTAAAAATCCATATGAAAAAGATGTTAATTCTGTAATTCAGGATATAAATTACATGATGTCAAATAATGATCAGACTCCTATTGGAAAAGGAAAACTTATTTATTTGGATTCTACTTATGGCTTTATTCCTGCTCGTAAGTAATTATTAACCAATAAAATTTCGATATAATTTTAATTCGCGATACTAAAAAAAAAAAAATTTTTTTTTTAAAAAAATAATATTTAGCGAATTATTTGCAAGAATATGGACCAAAATTATCGGGTTTAATTATAATTTTAATAGTTTTAGTTATTCTTTACATTCTTGCTAAAAAAAGAGAAAGAAAGGTATTTTATAATATTTTTTTCTTTAATTTTTTTTTTTTTTTTTTTTTTTTTTTTGACTAAATTTCCACATTTAAAAAAAAATAATAATTTTTTAGGGTCACAATATTATTATTTTTCAATTTAGTTTATTTATTACTGATTTCGTTATTGATACTCTTTTTATAATTAATAATGCCAAGGATGTAAAAATGTTATATATTCCAAGGTACGGTATAATATTATATTAAAATGAGCTAAAAATTATTTTTATTTTTAATTAAAAATTTTTTTTTTTGAATTTTTTTTATAGTTTAATATTTTATACTGTTCCAATAGGATTAAATATGGCATCATCATTTCTAATAATAGCAAAAGAAAATACGAGAAATGAGTTTTTATCGTGGTTTACAGAAAATAATAGACTTGCTAGTATATTTACAATATTGGCGGGAATTGATATTGAATTATTAAGTGTTTTACATTCAAATCTGGCAGGATTTAGATATTTTCAAGCTCCATTTTCTGATTCCGCTAAATCGATAATATTTTGGGTTGCTTTTACAAACATTTTCGTTGAAGATATTCCTCAATTTATCATTCAGGTATTTTAAAAATTAAAAATTATATGATTTATTGGTACTTGAAATTTTAATTTAATTATATTTTTTTTTTTCCTTAGATTTTATTTAGAATGAAATCGATAACATTCGATATTATTCCAATTATTACTTTAATCTCTTCAGCGATAACTCTTACAATTAACATCATAAGTCGTTCACATCAATCTATAAATTATATCCGAAGAACGCGTCGTGTATTCGATTCTTGAACTTTAATTTATATTAGATTAGGTATATTAGTTGGCTAAATTTTAAACATTTTATTCATTATATTATTTGTTATTTATTTATTAAAGAATTGGTTGGTCCTTTATAAATTTACAATGTACAAATTTGTTAATTCCTCTCGTGTAATGTGTGCAATGCGACATGTAAAATTAATGCATTTTTTAAAAAATCATTGAATCAAAAAAGGAGAGATCATCATTTGGGTTCAAAAATAGGAATTCCGGACATACTTAAATACACTAGGACAATATTAAGACATTTATTTTTTTATAGTAACACGATAAAGTCCACCGCCACAAATTATAATTTAATGCATGTGATGCGCTGAAATGAGAAAATAAACAAAGTAAAAATGTTGCGTAATTCAGGGAACTACTCAAAAAGGAAATGGTTAAAAGTGACGCCATACCAAGCAGGGGATAAACAAACCTCGCTTATTATGATTAGATCAATGTAGAAACGATTCTATAGAATTTTGAGAATTCTGTAAAAAAATTTTTTCATTATTTTTTTGCCTAAAAGTCTGAAAATTCAGTTTATTTACTGCTACACAAATGTCGGTTTGTAGCATAATCAATTCTATGAAAGAATTGTTCGGGAATTTTTTTCTCTACAGAAATTCACACGAATAAATTATAAATAATTAAAAAATATTCCTTTTCTACAAAACTTTCATAATTTCTTTTTCAAAAAATTTTATTTTCTTATCAATTTTTGTTAACAATGACTTACTTACTCAATCCTATGTCAACATGTAATTTTTTATCGGTTGTTAAAAAACTTCGTCATGGTTCTTCTTTTAATTAAAATCTAAATTTGTGGTGTAGCAACAAAGTCGTTATGCCGCAAACCTTTTTTAATCGCAATTGTCTACCTTACACTCATTAATTTAATGTTATATGATGCAAAGAAAAAAAATAGAATCGTATTCGTATTAATCGATTAACTACAATAATCATGCTTTTTTCGAAAGTATCTGATTTGCGAGATTATAAATGGAATATTTAATATATTTTATATCGGACGATTTTTTTGTGAATCGTCAAATTCAATACTTAAATTAAGAGATTCCATACACATTCGTTAATTATTAGAAATTATTTTTTTTTTTATTTATTTTTACCATTTTTTTATTATTTTTTTTTTTACATATATTTTTTATATATATATTTTTTATTTGAATCACCTTTTTTATATGAATTTTTTAATATTTTTAAATCAGAATCGTTAATTTTTTTAACATACATTAAAAATCTGTTTTTTAAATTAATTGTCAACGCGTTATTAAAGTAATTATAATTACAATGTGGAGAATAAAAATGATTGATTTTTCTTATTTACATAATCTCTTTTGTTGTTCATTTTTTTGTATAATTAATGTGATATATTTTTATCATAAGTTAAAAACAATCCATTTAATATCGCAAATATTATCAGGATTAAATATATTTTTTATATTTCGGTAAACAAAATAAGTAAATTATGTTAAACAAATCAAAAATACATATGAATATAATTAAATCACTTCATAATATAATATGGATTACCGTTAATATTAAAAAATAAATAACATGTATAATTTTTATAATAATAATATCTACATGAACTATTCGCTATTATTCAAAATTATTTAGTGTTTATCTGTTATTACGAAAAATTAATATAATTCCAAATTTTATCTCGGAGCGTTATTCACGCCCACTAACGCACCTAAGGACTATATTGAATTAATGAAAGAATGTTGGGATTCTAATCCAGAAAAAAGATCTAAGGCAATTGAATTCTATAAAAAAATTAAGAATATTAAAATTGAAGAATGGAAATAAATGATAGATATACTAAATATATTATAATAAAAAAATTGTAATATTTAAATAGAGATTATTGGAATATTTCAAGTTGATGCAGTAAATTTTTAGATTTATCGTCTTTTCAAATTAATTTAGATAAATAATTCAATTTTAATTATACTTAATATACTTAATCGAGTTTAATCGTATTTTTATTTTTTCCTATTAACAGATGTCGCACACTCGCACCTGTCGCACAAAGTAAATTAATATTAAATAAATAAATAAATAATCATGATATGATTTTATGATTGTTATTATTTTAATTCATAGTTTCAGAATTTATTTTTACTATTTTATTAATAACTCAATCTAATTGTTCCAGGACGGAGAACGGAGTGAAGGTCCATATATTGTCTGACCTCTATTCAGTCACGTGATGATTCTACACATGATTGTTAAAACTTATTCCTAGATGGATTTTGTATGAGACATTTATGTAATTATGTATGAATCAAGTGATTTATTTATTTTTCGTATTATATTTTATTCAAAAAAATGTGTGATATAAATTATTATTGTAAAGATATTTCTGTTAACCCTTGTTGCTCATCATGTGTGGCTAATTATGAGCATTGTTAATCTTGTATTAATTGAGGTCTTCCACGCTGGACTCAACAACAGTTTCCCAATTAATAATAGATCTAGATCTAATTGGACCCGGAAGTATATATATAAGGGTCAGGTGGCGAAAATTTTTTTACTATGAGCTGTACGCAGAGACTTTTTATATGAGTAGTACGCATAATTTTCAGACATTAAGTTATAAATTATTTTATCATGACTTCTATATTATTAATAAAACCAAATGCTAATGTGAAAAAATAGAATTTCCATTTTTTCAATAATACTTTTCTAAAATTTCACCTTTAACCTTTAGAAATTCCTTTCAATTAATTCTAGCGGTTAACGTACAGTAAATATATTATAAAATAAGGTTAGTCCAAAAATACGCAAACTAATTTTTTACATATAAAAATTTTTAAAAATTTTAAAAAATACGCAATCTTGATGACTTAACTATGGATGAAAAATTCTTAAATTGTACGCAAATCAAAATTTTACTCCGTTTAATTCCACTATGATGGCGACGCATCACGCATCTGTGTACCCCACCCCTGTATATATATTTCTGGGTCCTGTCTAATTAATCAAGATAAAATAATATTGAATAAAGAGCGTTTAATTTACGCAAAAGTTTCTCGTTTTTCATTTATTTGTCTATACAGTGGTTTTTATATACAATAATGGGAATTTACTGGCAAAATTGAGTAAACAAAATCTTATATCTGATAATTATTGGGAGATTTGATGCTAAAAAAAAAATGTTATATACAAAATGTTATAGAATGTATAACTTTTAGTTGTACAAATTCACATTTTTAGTTTTGATAGCCAAAATTAATTGCAGATTTTTCTACCAGAATTAATGATTATTTATTATTATCCTAAACCTAATATGGAATATAGTAGTACAAATTCACACATTTAGTTTTGATAGCCAAAATTATTTTTAACTTTCAGCAAATTATTCTACCAGAATTAATGATAATTTATAATTATCCTTTTTGTTTAAAAACCTAATATGGAATATAGTAAACAAATCTTGAATTTATTTTAATTTTCACTTTTTTTAATATGGAACATAGTAGTACATCATGAATAAAAGATTAAGTAAAATTTAAGTAAAAAAATAATAGTTGTGATCAAGTTGATACATTACAAACAAAATTAATATATTATGCAATCAACAGAAGTTTATTCGCCGCATTTATAAAGTTTGAATATAATGTAACTACGTTGTATCATTTTGCAGCAATAAATATAATAATGTTAACCTGCTTCCTCTCACGATTCTCTTAAGGGGAACGTGTAGTTAGTGTTCCAATCCGTCAATCTCCCGTTGTTTTCGGATATCCGTCATTTCGGATATCCGTACATACGGATAGGACGGATCACGGATATCCGTGACGGATTGACGGATCCCATCCGAATTAAACGGTGTAATACCTAAGCCCGTGATAAGTCACGTTGCCACCTTAGATATTAACAAACGTCACTCTTTATTAATGATATAAATAAATACAATAATATGCTTGGTTTAATAATATGAATAAATATTAGTATTGATAATCTAATTAAATTAATAAACTTATATCCCATTTTTCAAGTTATTCTTTTGGGGAAGTCACATCTGACGTCCTTTTATATTTGTTTATGAGTAATCTTGTAGATCCGGGTATTTTCAAAGTTCATAATTTTCTAGATCCGAATATTTTCAAAATTCATAATTTTCCAACAAATTTCATAATAATCCTTAATGAATAATTTATCCGATACTCAATAATTTACCCGATATTTAACGGTTCATGATCTACTGTACTACTTAATATTGTTGATCATTAGTCATCCCATAGTTTAACGTCATTGCGGACTCTAATTGGTCCATATTTATACCAATAATTTAAAGTCATTCCGGATTCTTATTGATCATTAACTTCAACCATTAGTTTAAGGTCATTGCGGACCCACGTGATAAAATAAACTAAACTAACTAAATTAAACAAAATAAAATTTATACAGTAATTTTAAATATAAAACTGCGCCACATAATTAATAAATTTACTATGTATACTACGGCATTACA
>QZLH01000772.1:8972-30633 GCA_003833135.1 Oehlia diaphana | reverse complement strand
TATGATTCTTTTAGGAGCCATCTTGAAGAATCCATTAAAGCAAAATTTCATGATAATAATGTTGATTTAGCAGTTATCCCAGGTGGGTTGACAAGCATCTGTCAACCACTTGATGTCACTATAAACAAGCCATTCAAGGACAACCTTTGCAAAGAATGGCATTTGTGGATGGCAAATGGTGGTGCTGGGGAAACTACTGCAGGAAATCTTAGACGTGTTAAGTATAGTGATGTTTGTAATTGGGTAAAACATGCATGGAAAAATAGATCTAACGAGACCATAATTAATTCTTTTGTAAGTTGTGGTATAACAGATTCATTAGATAGTGATCATGAAGAATTAGAAATTTCGGATATTAATGATACTTCGTAAAATTGTAATAGGGATTATTATTAGTTTTGCATTTATTTTTTTACAAACATTTTATATATAATTTTGATAATTTTATGACATTTATGCTTTAATTTCAATAAAATTACCATATAATCAATATATACATATTTGAATTTTATTTTTTTACAAATTTTTCAAAAGGGTGCTTATATTTGGGTAAAATATAAATTAGGGGGTGCTTATATTTGGGGGGTGCTTATATTCAGGACTTTACGGTAATAGGGGAAAGGAGGGAGAAATTAAGCTTTTGCTAAAAAAAGCTTAATTTTTTTTCGCTATACTGCAGCTGAAGCTATTATTTTTGATAACACGTGATACACGTGATACATAAATTAATATAAATTGAAGGCTTCCTCCCGAAAAGAATTTTTTTTTTTTATCTTTTCATAATCACTGATCAAATAAATTTTTACTATATAAAGAACTATTATCCTAATTAAGCCACTTTTTTATATGTACAGTATATACATATCTATTAATTTTAATACTTTACAAAAGCCCCTCCTCTGTAAACAAGTAGGAGTCTTCAGTAGTAAGGTTTAGTACAATTATAAATTAAAATTTATCACTAATGCTTATAATGGAATTATAAGGTTTTAAAAGTTTAATTGTAAAAACTTTTTCAATATTTTAAAAATATAAAATTGCTTGTCCAGTAAAGTCCTCTCAACTTCAATGACCTCTTCAGATCAACCAAAGAATAATACACCAATTCCAGTAATAGACTTAACTCAAATAAATACACTATTAGCTAAAAAGGTACTTGGTGCTTAATTATTTCTTGTATTTTATTTCAATAATATTGATAATAAACTATTTTTTTTCTTGAAAAAAAAGCAAATTTTAAATCTTAAGTACAAAATTAAACAGTTAAATTGAACCTTTAAAAATGAAAGTCATTTGTTTACAGGATGAATTGTTTGGCCATGAAAACGATCTCACCATTTTTGAACTCAAGAAATTGATATGGAAAGAGGTTTACGGGAATGAAGAATTCCAACAAGGCTAATCAATGGACGCTATGGAAGATTGAAGATCTCATCGAAGATGGTGATAATTGGAAGGCACTTGAGAATATTGAGGATAGTAATACCGAAACTTTCATTAAACATGGATTCAATAGTAGAAAGTTGACTTCAGCCATGGATCTTAAAGATGTTTTTCCCATTGATCCACTCAAAAAGAAATTATTGCTTATCAAGGTCTGATAGTCAATAGTCACAAGAAGTAAATTTTTGCTTGTTAACTTTCATGTAAGGTTTTTACCATTCTTTAATACTCATAAATTCCAAGTTTTCTGAATTTAATTTCAGAATAATTTTACTTAATCCTGTATTTGCTTATTGAATAGTAAATACATATATACAAAAAATATTAAATTTTCTCAACTTGTCAATCATAATTCCTCAGATCTTGACAATCATTTCAACTTCTTCTTTAGACTCTTCAACTTCAATGACCTCTTCAACTTCGATGAAGTCTTCAGATTAACCAAAGAACAATACACCAATTTTTCCAGTAATAGATCTAACTCAAGTAAACACACCACCAGCTAAAAAGGTACTTGGTGCTTAATTATTTCTTATGTTTTATTTCAATAATATTAATAATAACCTTTTTTTTCTTGAAAAAAAAGCAAAAATTAGATAGTGATTGTTCAGAATGTGACAAATTACATAACCAAATCGACTCTTTGAAATCGAAAATAATTTCTTTACAGGACGAATTGGTTGCTGCACAAAAAAAAAATAATCACATATCAAGATCTCATCTTCGAAAATCAAAAAAAGTAAAATGACTTTCATGTGATCTTTAAGTATTAACAGTCAATGATCGTTGACCAGTTTATTTTTTATCCTTTTCCGCAGTTTATCATTTGATACTGCATTATTTTCTTTTGATTGTTTTTATTGGATCATAAATTAATATAAAGATTATGAATAGTAATGATAAAAAGAAAAGAAAATTATAGTTCTTAAAAATACATTAAAACAAGTCATTCAACTAGTTAAATTTTTTATTTTTTTATTTTTACCATTTGTCATTATATTTATATTTTGTAGCAATGAAAATAAGTATTATGCTGTATTCAATAAAAAAAAACAGTGCGATTTATATTAGTTGAAAATTAAGTTTATTATTAAAACATGGAAAGCAATAAAAAAAAAATTTTATCAAAACCAAAATCAAGTGTCCAACGTTCATCCGGATCAAAATTTATATTAGTATCCATGTCACATCTACAACTCTAAAACTCACAGCAACACTCAATATATAAACGGTTAGATCGAAGTTTACTTTCACTAAAACAAGATTCTGATAAATAAATGTAGTTAGCTTTCAATTAAATAGTTTTTAAAAAGAAATGAAAAGGATCATTTACCTGAAAAAAATTATCAACGTCTACAGCTTTGATAGGATCACATATCAGGGAGCATAGAGGATTTCTATTTTTTTTTTTAATGAAAATTTTTCATTTTAACAATCAATATAAATAAAAGAATCATACGAGTGTCATTATTGTTAACTCCATCTCATGTTACTGTTGCAGCTAATTTATTTTTCCCAACTTTTTCGACGGTGAACGGTGAAGGTATAAGTTGACTTGGAGTCAGTCACAAATAAAGAGAAGGGAAAGAAATGATACTTAAGTTCACCATTTATTATACTTCTTAAATCACGGTTTCCAATTAATATCTTTACCAATATTTGTGCGGTATTATTGATTAACGTGTTTAAATGTTAATCTTTAATTGCATGAATTTCATTTATTTATACAATACAGTATATTAAAAAAACAAATTACAGTATTTTTGTTTGTTAAAAGAAATATTAGTGTATTTATCTAAAAAAAAAAGACTATATTTAATTGTGAAGATGAGACGATACAGTATGTAATAGTTGTTTCATAGTTATCAATAATTTTCGCGGCGTTCATAATTTGAAAAAATTGAAACTAGGCCTGTTCAATTCTGATCGTTCGGGTTTTTTGATCGAAAATCTATTAACCAATCCTATCATGTGATCAAAATCAAAATTGAGTACTTTGATCGGCTTATTGAACGGTCACCTTATTTTCGTATAATAAAATATTTTTCTTTTATAAAAATGGCAAATAAGCAATACATAAAGGTATATTAAACTTTTGAGGGCGCGTATTAAAACTTCACTAGATACCAGACACGTTGATACCACAATTTTGTTGCTCGGAAAGTTTGGAGGTCACACAATTTCATCAGCCAATAATTATCAATTCAAAACCGATCAAAATCCCGAACGATCAGAATTGAGACCATTATGAGAAATCGTATCCTTCTCATGAAATAAACCCGTGAAGACCGGTCCCAAGACCGATACATTTGCTGAGATCGATCCCTCAAATGTTTGCTGTGATTGATTCGCATCAATTATTAGATGTTTGCTACTTATCATAGAAGGTAATTCCTTCTTTGTAATATCCCGCATTTCTTAATACATTTGAGTCAGTCAAAGCAATCTTATAAGGTATATATTGTTAAGAGAATGTATTGGGTCCGTGAAACTTTTAAATTGGTGAATGGTTGTTCAAGGGTGGTCTAACTTTTAGTATTATATTCTATTTGCACATAGATTGAACAATTTTTTTTATTTTAATTTCACAGAGTAAAGAAAGTTTTAGTACAGACCACAAGAGACTGTATATAGGGTCGAAAGTTGTACAAAATAGAAAACTGTAAATCAAGTCAACTTTATTCTGGTGGAAAGATAACGATAAGGAAAATTAAAGCTATAATGATTAACATAAACAAAATAGCACGCACAAGAAAAATAAAATTGCGAAATAGAAACAAATCAATATGAGAAGAAAGAAAAGAAAAAATCGATATATTATCAAACAAACAATAAAGAGTCCCTATATGTAAACCAATTATCCGAATGTAAAAAATTAGAAGTAGTCCATCGAATATGAGAAGACAAATCGATCAATGGCGATTTCTTTGAATAAGTTTCTTTGATAAAAAATCTACTCCTTGGTTTTATCGTTCCCGCATAAAAGAATGCCGTAATTTTTTAGAAAATCAGGAGTCATACCAAAACAATAACTAGAATTAGTTATGGACTAATAACATGCCCAATTAACTATCTGAGTCATGTGATCGTTTGGAACTATTCATAGGGGAAAATATTATGAATGCGGTGTCGTAAACTACTATCACTAAGTCATCGGTCGTAGGATAAATGAGGTACATTTTTTTTGATAATGGAGCCTTGTCGTTTAGATAAGCGTTCAAGTAGGTAAGTCGAAAGGATTATAATTAATCCATAATTGAGTGTAAAACCAGTAAATTGATCCGTTGAGAATTGAGTCTTTAATGAAGATTTTGTTTGAATTAGCGTGTTTTCTCATTGATAACGTATAAACTATCCCATTGGATAAAGCTAAACTAAAAAATTTAGCGTTTACAATAATCGGATCCGATAGATAAGATCATTCTTTGGGTAGTCTACTATATTATAAAGTGGAACATTGAGATTACGATCCAAAAAAAAAGAGAAACTTTTCTTTTTCAACTGTTTTCAAACTAGAGTATGTATCCGTGTATTAAATTCCGTATAAATTCGTGCTGTACTATTATAAGGTAATGTAACAATAGCGCATAATTGCCACAGTTTCGCGTTTAGAGGAAGGAAACTGTGGAACTTACCATACCTTTGAATTGAAATTTTGGGGTGAAGGGTGAGTTTGAACCCATCGAGCGAAACCGCTAGCGTAATCTTGTGTTCCCAAGGCCCGGACGGATCCATCTGTGTAAAAATTGAAATTGTCATAAATGTAGTTGAACAATTGTATGTATAAAAAAATTCTGAAGTATCACGTGACAATAATGTGATATTCCTAAGTAACGTGCGTGCTTCATTTTATAACAGAGAATTTTATTTAATATGAAGTCTTAATAATTTAACATTTTTAAAAAAAAAAATTGAATATTTATTAATTCTTAAGTTTTCTAATCTCATCTGCACTCCTGTAAAATAAATTTTTTACATTTTTAAAAATTCCTTCCCCAGTTTTATAATTTTCAACGACTTCGATAGGATTAATAATGCTCAATGGTTTTCCAAGTTTTGCTACAAACTCATGAACGCTAAGTTTTTCTTCTTCACTCATTCCATCAATAAAAATATTAATTAAACTTGTTGATTTCCCTCCATACGTTTCCTTCATTTCATCTTTTTCTTCAGTATCAACATCAAAACAATCTAATAGTATTCCAAATGCATTGGAATATCCTTCATTATATAATTGTTTATATAATTCAGCAGCTTTTTCATAATCTTGTTCAGTACCTTCTCCCTTTTTATATAATATGGCAAGATTACTTTTAGCTGTTTTATGTCCTAAATCTGATGCCGTTTTATATAATTCAAATGCCCTCTGCTTATCAACGCTAGTTCCAACTCCTTTACTATAAAAAACTCCCAACAAATTTATTCCATTTAAATTTTTCCCTTCAGCAGACTTCGCAGCAAATTCAAAAGCTTTGTCATTGTCTTTATCAACACCATCTCCAATTCTATACATACGAGCAAGATTATATTGAGCTACACTATGCCCTAAATTCGCTGCTTTTTGATATAACTCAAAAGCTTTTTCTTTGTCAATATCGGTTCCGATTTCCCTATGATAACATTCTCCTAACATATTTATTGCGTTTAAGTATTCTCCTTCAGCTGAATTTTTTAGCAAGTTAAAAACTTTTTCGTTATCTCGATATACAACTTTTCCTTCTTTATATATACAAGCAAGATTATACTGCGCTACACTATGTCCTAAGTCTGCCGCTTTTTGATATAATTCGACCGCCTTTTCCTTATTAACATCAGTTCCAATTCCTAAATAATTAAAAGCTCCAAGTAAAAAAATATAATTTGGATCATATTGATTACCTAATAACCACTTATAAACTTCTACTGATTTGATGTTATAAACTTCACAATAATCACAAATGATAGATATTTCCAATTTTTTCTCACCCTTAAAAATAAGATTAGCTAATTCATCAGCTATTATGCCTATTAATAATGAATTTACAAATGAAGAATTCTCATCGTCTATTGATTCCTCATTATTTTTATTTTCTTGTCCGTCTTGTTTACTTTGTCCGTCTTCTTGATGTTGACTTACAGTATTATATAAATCATTTTCATTAGTTTCGTCGATTGAAAAAATAATTGCTCTCAATTGATCAAGTACTTCACTTATAGCTGGACGAAGAACCGGTTCTTTATTCCAACATTCTGGTAAAAAATTACCGTTAGATTTAAAAAGAAATTGTTATTAAAATATCATTAATATTAATAATTATTATTATTTAAAGAATATATTTACCAGTATAAAGCGCAACATAAGCCTCGGGTGTATCGGGAACAGGTTCTTCTCTAATACCTTGTGAAATTTCAACAACTAAACCAATATCATACGCTTCACCATCATTATAAAAAGGTGGTTTACCACTAGATAACTCCCATAATAATACACCAACACTATATATATCACTCATTTCATTTAATTTGTATTCTTGATCCATTAATCTTTTTGGATCAATATAGGGAATAACACCAAATAATTTGAAAGATTGCCGACTGGACGTTTCTTCAATCCTCTTTGACAATCCAAAATCGGCCAATTTAATTGTATTTTGAAGAACCAATACATTATTGGAGTGCTAATCATAAAAATAATATATAATACTTATTAATTCTTAATATACGTTAAAACATAACGGATTAGGATTAATATAATGATATAGAAGAGTAGAATGCGACAAGAAAAAAAAGTTTATATAATTTAAAATAATTACCAAATCACTATGAACAATTCCCTCATTATGTAAACAAGAAACGGCACTAGCCAGCTGGTAAGCCATATTTAATTTATCTTTCCAAGTAATATTATCGAAGTTATTCTTCAAATATTTTCGAAGCGTGCCATTATCAGCATATTCCATTACAAATGAATACCTGTTCAAGTTCAATAGATTGTTTTCGCTTTCTAATAGTAAAAAAAAAATTTTTTTTTAAAAAAGGCATAATGTTTACGTCACAGCAATATTAAATCTTGAGGGACGTTAAAACGATAAAAAGGATAATAATATAAAATGTTTATACCTGGCTCATATTTTGTAATTCCAAAGAAACGAATAATATTATTATGAAAATCAACTTCACGTTGAAGTTTTAACTAATTAAAAATTAATATATAGAAAAAAATCATATTAAGACTTTTTTTTAAAAAAAATGAATTATATAATTATATATACAATAAATATAATCAATTACCTCACGAGCGATCCCTTTAATTGTAGCATCGTCAAAATTAAAAAAAGTTTTTAAGGCTAAATACTGTTCCGAATTTTTCCAACTTGCGCGAAAAACCTTTCCGAAACCTCCCGAACCAATTTCCTGAATATTGTTAAAGTTCTCGAATTCATAATATTTAAAATACTTTTTAGTGATAGCTTCTTCAATCCAATCAATATCAGCCGAATAATCAACACTGGTATCGTCAGACATGATAAATAAATTTATTTTGAAAAAAAAAGAAAAAAAAAAGAAAATTTCTTTGTTAAAAATGTTCGGTATCATTTAATAAAGCTGAAATTTTCATTAATTGACGTTATTGGTTAGTCTGAGAATCCTTATTTGTAATCGCCGCATCTTTATCTATCATCTGACATGATAATCAAAAACTTAAAAACATAGATTGCTTGATAACATGAGAAAAATATGAAAAATAGGCTAAAATAAATCCAAATTCAGTATTAGCAGTTGGAGTTATTAATTATCATGTGAATTACACGTTTTGCATAATATAATTCGAATATTGAAAAACCTTTAGCTATAATAATCCGATGATTAACCTATACATATTTCATTCATGTACGCATATGACACCATTTCTATGACAGGAAAATTTTCTAATCATTCAAATAACCTGTGCACGCATCCTTGCTGTATCAATTTTATAACTTTAATCAATGAATTTCATTATTTTATATATAATTATTCATAATTGAGTGCTGTATAAAGAAAACAAAAAAAAATGATTTTATAACAAAATAAATATTACGTGAATAAATCTTTAAAATATTCCGGCAAAATGGACTGTGACAATTTGACAAAATAAAGTTGAGTCGGGAAATGATAGCATCTTTTAACGCTATAGTTAGTTATTTATGGTCAAATTACATTTGACCTATAATAATGTGATGATGATCCAGATAGTTATGGAGTTTTTATCTCAATAGCATTTAATAAGTTATAATAAAGATAATTTTTTATTATTTTCAGCAGTGCAATAGTGCGCAAAAAATGTTTAATTCGTGATCCGCATAAAAAGTAGAGAATTTAATTAACTATTAAAAATCGGGGAAATTTTGTTATTTTTCCTTTATAGACAAGTATGTATTTCATAAATATATTTTCAAATATCGAGCTAAATATATACAAATGCACTTAAAGTTTGACACCTTTTCTAAAGAAATAAAAAATGGTTTATATGCGGTAAAGTTTTTTTTTTACACATGACTTCTAACTTACGTATAGTGATATTATACAAAGTCCAAAAAAGTAAAATTTACTTATACTAAAGTATCAAACCAACTTTTGATAAAGAAAATTCATGTAGAGATCTGTTTTATAATTTTATAATTTTATACTCCCCCCGAATTTTATTAATTAAATTCTCTACTTTTTAGACGGATTACGAATTAAATATATTTCTCTCGTGAATTTGCACCAATTGTTAATATTAATGGAACGGACCCACTGACGACAATAATTATTACAATTATCTTCATATTCTTTTTTAGATATAAACTGGTGTCTAACCGCTTAGGAGAATCCTCAAAATATGCGTGACTCCGATCATGTATTTATAATATTTCATTAAAGTTAAATTTATACCATACATATAAAATATATAGAGTTTAAAAATAAAATTATATAATAATTTCATCCGCACTTCTATAAGTTTTTTACATATTTTAAAATTCCTTCTCCAACTTTATAATTTTCAATAACTTCAACAGGATTAATCTTAACTAATTCTTTTCCTAAAATTCAAGTTGTACAACGTCACTCACTCCACTAATTAAAGTACACTTGAACCATAAATTCTTTAATTTGGAATTTTACGGTCATAACATTCTAACAATATATCAAATGCATTTGAATGATAATCTACATTATATAATTCTCTATATAATCATTGTCATAATCTCTTTTAACACTTTCTCAATTCTCCGATTTATACAAAAGGGTAAGATAAAGCGATAAAATTAGGAATTTTATACAGGGAATCAGGGATTATCAAATGATATTTTACTACAAAAAAAATGATCTAATGATCCCAATCATCTTAATCCTAAAATATCTTACCCTTACCCCAAATTCTTAACGAACAGAACCAAAGTAAAAAAAGAAGGTGGGCGTTGGTACATCATCGACGGTCAATCAGGTTTATATTGTTATTGTATGTACTACTGATACCGTTCCGAAATTAAGCAGTCCTTTTTTTTTACTATGAGGTGCTTAATTTCGGCCAATGATTGTCTAACGTTACATTGTGACATTCATGTGACAATTGTGATTTGACGCGAATTTAAATATGAACACTATGTATGGCAATAGCAAATTCATTAATTTTGATGAAAGTAAGTGGCTTAAAATTTAAATAATGATGTGTAGCATCGAATTGTCTTTTATTGTAAAATTTAAAATTTTAGTTGTAATTTAGTTGAAATTTAATGAATATTAATCTAATTATACAAAATTTAATACAAAATGGGGTGCTTATTTTTGGGTACTGCTTAATTCGGAATGATACGATTTAAAGATCGACTAAACCATTTACAGCTTGTGTTAGAAAGAGGTTTTCGTTGATTAATATGTACTGTACACATATATTATCTTTTTTTTTTTTTTTTCTTTAAATATTGAAATTTGTGTTTAGTAAACAAATTTGAACTTTATTATATTGTCGATAATTTTAGATAAATATTATTTGGCCCACATCTTATTTTACTGAAATGCAGGCTACAGAAAATTCAAATTAATGGATTAGTTGGATTGAAGAATAAATTTAAAGGTCGTATTGGTGGAAAAAGACCGTCAAAAATTGAGCTCGTATCCTCGAACTCTGTTAAAAGGAGCAATAAAAGTGAATGACCTCCAATATCTCTAATGAACCTAATACATCATATAAATTATTACTATTACACACATTTTAGTAACGTTCAAGAAATTTATTTCGGAGAATTTGGAAAAGTACATCGTCTAAATTGGAAAAAATTTGGAAACGTTCCGCCCAGTGAACTTTTAAGTCCGAAACTTCCGAAATAGAATCCTACGGCCGAAACGCTCCTGCATACTGCTAAATGCTTAAAGCGAATAAAACATTTTAAAATGAAAAATTTTATATTATATATGAACAAAATATTATTTTATTAATTTGGATTGTATAATCTGAACAGAGAAACTGTCATTAAAAAGTAATGTAAACAAATAATTTGCAAAAGCATTTGATTAATAATTTAACTACCAAATAATCACTCTAAATTTGATAGTGATTTTTTTTAATTTAATTAAGATCGTATACCGAATAAAAGTCAAATTCTCACTCAAGATTATCATAAACTTATCGTTATTTAGTTAGTTGATTTTGCATCTGTTTGATCTCATTTCGTAATCTTTCGATTCTTTCTCGATACAACGCCGATACCGTTGGTTTCAGTTTGCTCAGTCTAACCTCATCAGCATCTAAGTATCCCAAGAGTTTGTGACACTTATCCTGTGGACAAGGTTGAGGGATATTATACTCAGCCAATTTTATGCCAGCCTTAAACTGTCCAAGTTGTATTGCCTTTTCCATATACTCATGAGCTAATTTTAGACAGGCTTCTGCGTAGTGATATACTGCATCTCTGCAGTCTTTATCAGCGGACTCTCTGTAATATTTGAGAGCCTTTTTATTATCTTTAGATACGATATACCCGTTTGCATAGTAATAGCCAAGGTAAAACAACGATTCTTTGTGACCGACTTGTGCTAATTCATAGAAAATGGGAAAGGCTTCTTCGCGCTTCTGACTTTGATGATAGCCAACTGCTTTTTTGTATAATCCGGCTTCATCAAGTTGAATGTTGTCACTATCTGAATTTAGTGTTAAATCTTCAGGCTCATCCTTCACGGGATAAATGTCATCATCTTCCAAACACTTGGAAAGCTCCTCATACATTATACTTGCTACCGGGCGGTAATTGCTATTGTTATCCCATGCCTTTTTCATGATATTCTGGTATTTAATTGGAATGTTTTCATCAACAGGTTTCGGGCGGTTTCCTTCCATGACAAAGTCCTCGATTTTTTGGAAGCTCTTAATGTTTGCGTACGGCTTTTCTTGCATAGCAATTACCCAAAGGACAATTCCAAGGCTATTATAAGAATTACAAAGATCGTGACACATCAGTTATTGATCGATCCTTTATATCTTAGAAGAGTGACCATATATAATTTACCTAAAAATGTCACATTCTTTCGTGTAAGGATTCCTTTTATCTTTGATTTTTTCGGGTGCCATGTATCTACAAAGTATGTTTTATTATAAGCATTATTTAACAGCGGCAAATTCCAGAAAACTATAACAATCCGTACAATACCTAGCAGCGTCTACCAATTGAAGACCAGGAACAGTATTATCTTGTTCTCTTCGGCTCAGTTCAAAGTTCGAGAGCTTTGGGCACAAATGTGCATCAAGCATTATATTGGAGCTCCTGATATCATGGTGGAGGATGTCTCGATCATGACAGAATACTACCCCATTGGCTATACCTGTAGCGATGTTGACTTTTACATTCCAGTCGAGCCCCGGATTTCGAAACAAATATTCTTCAAGGCTACCATGTTCGCACCATTCAGTGATCAAGTATTGATCGCCGCTCAATTTATAGATACCGAAACTATAAGTAAACGAGGTTATTTAAACGGAGAGAATAGCACATAAAGCAACCCATGAACAGCACTTACAATTCTATGACATTTTTACAATCAGCTAACAACTTGAGCATATTAATAATTTTACAAGAATTACTATCACAAGAATCGAGAAGTTTTTGCGCAACATCCTGTGTGAGAAATTTTTTCTTCGTAATATTACCCCGAATAACTCGTGGCTGATTACGCAACTCGCTTATCTTTTTATTGTCTAATATAACATCATTGATTTGCCAATCACTTATTTTCAAATCATCAATGTCAAGTTTCATGGTAAGTATTCGGATGAGCTTCCGAAGTTGCTCCGGTATCTCATCCTTCATTTTCGTAACGATTTGATGCGTGCCTTTCAAAACCGAAAAAAAGAGTTCATCATTGGCAGCATCGAGTTTCTTATAGAGTAATATAAGCTTTTCTTCAACCTGAATATATGCAAGGTATACGTTGAAACAAAACAGAAATTTTATTGTGAAATTACGACTTTCCTATTAAATCTTACCTCTTTGGCATTTACAACTTTCTTTGTAAGTATCCAAAGCTTGAATTTTTGTTTACTTTCAGATATCAATTTAATGTCATCTTCAATTTCTCTTAACACTTTTAAATAACGCTCCAGGACTTTCTCGTCTATGTCATTAGCAGATTCTTTCAGAGTCAATCTTGCATAATCTAAACGCTCTCCAATAAAGGCGCAGAGAGCCTTATTAAACATAGCTTTCTGAATTAAACATGTTATTCTGTCAATAGCTGTGATTGCACCGCTGACGACGGGTATTGCACCACCGACGATAACACCTGTCGTAACACATATTTCCGTGGTATTAATTATGGCGTTTCTCGTGGTCATTTTAAATTGTAAAATTTTAACATTTGCAAATACTAGAGAAAAGTACATAGCAGTGACCTTTCATATTTATATGATTTCGGTATTTTTAATAACAGATGAAAACAATATTTAGAAAGGCATCCGTCTATCCGGATAATATTTATTACTTGATATGGATATATCAACGTTAATCTTTCAAGTGGCTGAATACTACTATTTGAATAACCAATAGAAAATTGCAACATGTTGCATCTAGCATTGATTTTTAATTTTTCGTATATTTGTTTATAATAAGAAAAATGAGTTGACAGTTACACACAAAAAACACGCATACGTACAATGAACGGAAATGCAGAAATTTGGTTGAACCGTTGAAGTGTATAAAGTGTCATAACATATCGGTCTGATCAAAAAAATGTGTGCCCTATTTTTTGTTGTGTGACATAAATTTCATATAATCATGAGAATTATTGTCGATCCCTAAATATCTTCAACTCTCCGAACAACAAAACTTTTTAATATGTAATAAACTGAGGAACCGATCAAAAAAGAAAGGAACGGATCAAAAAATCTCAAGAAAGAAACCAGGAGAGTTTTATTGCAAGTAAGTTTTATTTGTTGTTTATTTTAAAAAAAGTGAAATATTATTATTATTATATAGTTAAAAAGTATTACTTTTACGTGTTTGATTTTTTTAATTACTCTAATACTTGTATACAACTGACTAACCATCTTTCCTAAATTTTTTCCAAATAGATTTTACTTTATAACTATCAGAAATTTGAAGTGTTTGAAATAAATGATAGATACATAACAAATATTCTTCGTTAATTCGTTAATGATGAGTAATAGTGTTGTCCAAATTCATAATAGATTTCTTAGGATAGTTAGATAGTTATTGGAATAGTTTAAAATTTCTTCATTTCTTCAAATATTTACAATTAAAACTTATTAAAATTTATAAGTCTTTATAATTAAAATAATAATTAAATTTATATCTTTTACGCGAAACTTTTTACGCGAATATCTCAAAAAAAAAAAAAATGGGGGACTTCTTTGATCAGCCTGAACAAAACATATCCAATTTTAGTCCGACATACTTGGTGTACGACAAAATCAAACTTCATATGATCGCATTTGACCTAAAGTAGATGTCTAATATTGTGTAACTGTACATCAAGTTCGCCATATTCAGGGGCCTTACACACACAACTTACTTGGAAATTCCTAAAATAAGTAATATCGGTAAAGTGTTTATTTGGTTATGGTATGTTCTTGTGTATTTGTATGCTTTATTGTTTTTAGGTTGAAACTTTACCCGCCGATCTTACCGTATCTGTTTCTCTGGATGTATATATTAGGTACGGAAACAAACATTTTTCTTTTTTTTTGATTTTTTATAAAATTAGTATTCATTTTATAACTGTAATGTGATTAACCATACCCAAAGGTTATATACCTTACTTATTATATCATATCGTATCATACTACTTTACCATATACTCGGGAATATACTTGTGTTAGTGCTGGTATATATTTAATCTATTATCTGTTACACCCAATGTTGCACGGTGCTTATTTTTTTGCGTCACATTGTATTATTTATAACAGGTATCAAGTAACTTCTGAATTTATTAACATGGATAATACGGAGTTTAGCGCTAATGATTTTTCTTCTCTATTCGACTCCAATGGATTGTTCAAAGATAAGTTAGAAGGATTTAACGAAAACCAAAAGAAGCTTCGCTCTCTTAATGAAAAAGCTAAAGATGTACAAGAGGAGAACTTGAAGCTCAAAAACGAAGTAAAAGCTTGGGTAAACCGGAAAGGTCAAATAAAATTAGCCCAGTCAAATATAGATAATTCTTATCCATCAGAAGTACCTCCTAAGGGCAAGGAAGACGATAAAACTTATCAAGAAAGGTATGCCATAGCAAAGGAATTTATTTCCGGCTGGAGAACCTGTATAGATGAATTTGAAGATTATCAGAAAAAATGTGATGAGTTTGGAAAGCTTTTCGAGGAGACTACTCAGAAAAACAAAGATAATATTAACAAAACCCTCAGTCAACTTTCGAAATTGAGTAAATTGGGTGGAAGCTTTCATCCTCTGATATATCGTCTTTTTAAGCATTCTTATCTTACCAAAAAACGAGGTTGTTGTAACTTGGGATTTTTCTCGAAGTAAGTTAATAACGTTCATTGTTAAGTAGATTTGATTCACGTACTCAATCCAAATTATCAAACAATATTCTTATTTATAGACTCAACACAATGTTTCAGATAGAGAATCTTTTCATTGAAATCGGTGTTAATCTGAACATATATCAAGATGACATAACTGCAACCGAAGATAAGATTAAAGAATATCGTGAACTACTTGATAAAACAGTTCTCAAGCTCAATAGGATACGAATGGCTAGGGCTCCAGCTTATAGTAATCAAGCACAACAATGCTTTGTATGCAACAGACCATATGTATTTCTTAAATGGTGCAAGTTCTGTGATATTGAACAGTTTAAAAAACAGTTCTCCAATTGGGGAAGTGGCAATCCAGAGTTCGATAAAATTATCCAAGACTCTCAGCTTTCTATCAAATATCCAAATGGATTTATACAATGGATCCCTTATGAAAAATTTGTTAATGTTGAATTCGTAGGTCGTGGTGCTTATGCGAATGTTTATAAAGCCAATTGGGTTGAAGGACTCGGTACCTGGGATTATGCTCTTGGAAAGAGAGTTCGATATCCAAACACACCTGTAGCTTTAAAAGAACTCAAGAATTCAATACACATCGGTAAAGAGTTTCTTGAAGAGGTAACATAAGCATTTATAAAGATGTGGATAGCTTGAATTATTATATTAACCATTTGTACATTAATTATTTTAGGTCACTGCCTATATCAAGTCATCTTCTAGTACAGTGCTTCGTTGCTATGGTATCTCAAAAAATCCTATGACTAATGAATATATTATGGTTTTTCCTTACGCCCACGGAGGCAATTTAAGAAATTACATGAAAAAAAGACTGAATTGGTTAAACAAATTAGATATTTTACGACATATTTTATACGGACTAGCTGATATTCATATTAGAGGATTGGTTCATCGTGATTTGCACCCAGGAAATCTCCTCCATTACCGAAGGACCATTTCTGTGTCTGATTTAGGTCTTTGTCGCCAAGTTGATGATGTAACATCATCTGATGAGATATTTGGCGTTTTACCATTCATAGCTCCAGAAGTTTTAAATGGAGAACCTTACACCCAAGCATCAGACGTCTATAGTATTGGAATAATTATGTGGTTCATTACTTCGAAAGAATATCCATTCCATGATCGTGTATATGATAAATACTTGGCTAGAGAGATATGTGAGAACCTTCGTCCGAAGATTCTTGAGGGAACACCACCAGATTACAAGGAATTGATGCAAAAATGTTGGGACAAAGATCCAGTTAAACGTCCAACTACTAAGGATCTGTATCAAAAAATAGTATTCTGGCTTAATGAGTTCAACAAAACTCCCTTACCGGACACCATACAACAGTTTATCACAAACAAACAAAAATCATTTGACGGAGTACACGATTCAAACGTTGAATATGCGAGTCAATCTGTAAAAATACAAACTATTGGAGATCCCATCATAGAAAAACTGGCAGCGAAAATAAAAAAAGGTAACAAATTCGGGTATAGTTGATATCCGATATATTTATAGTTACAAATGTTGTGTGGTAAACTCACCTTATACAACTTATTGTAGGCACAAATTCTGATAATGATGGTAAAAAATATGAAGACGAAGGTAAGATGCTAACCTTTATCAAATTGTTTTTGACGCTGTAATTAACTAATTCATATATTAGCTGACGAATGGAATACAATCCACATTAATGACTACCAAAATTGGTTGTGTAAGTGCGATATTTAAGCGATTTATGTGTGTCAAAATTGTTGATTCTAATACACTTAACTATATAGACGAACTTGATATCATGCGTGATTTCTCCGAAGGAAAAATTGCTTCCATTGTTACTAATGAGATTCCTCAGTTAAATTATGAACCACCACCGCCACCAACGCCACCAACACTGCCGACGCCACCGACGCCATCGACAGGTGAAAATACAACAACGGGTGAAAGTAAGTTATTGTGTGCTTGAATATGGTACGTTGATTTAAAGCATTAAATAACATAATGTATCATTCCTTTAGGTACTTCAGGTATACAAATCACTCATTCACTTGAAGCATTTACGGGATCATTAAAATAAATTCGGTGGATAATTCAATACGGCGTGTAATGAAAATAATCGTTGGTCTGTAAAATAAAATTGATTTAACTAAAAGAAAAGAAAAATATATATTTATTTATAAATAAATAAAACAAAATATGTTTACTTAACAAAATTTGTTGTCAAGTTATAATTTTCCAAATAATACACTCCCTACCAAAAAGTTTGAGACCACCCATGTAATTTGAAGATCATTAGTAATCACGTGAAATCAACGTTATATTTATTAAGATGCGATAATCAAATGATAATCATACACTTAAAAAACTCTTTCTCCTTCTTTCCAATTTATCAGTTTTCCGCAGCAAAATTTTTGCAAGTTTGTATTTTCAGTTTTCTATGAAAACTTAAAGGGAAAGAGGCCCTAGACGGGCACCTCGGGTATAGGACGAGGTTTTAGTTCTACTCTACCTTATCCACACACAAAGGAATATGGCTTCTCCTTCTAAGACCAAGCACGTCGTAATAGACTGGAATACTCCAACTGAGAAAAACTCGTTCATTCAACTTGGCACAACCCTTATGCCGCAAAAAGACTCTTACACTCATGAAATGGTTTCAGAGGTTATACTTAACACCAAAGATACTATTCTTACTGATATAGACGATATTCTTCCACCTTCATCCTATACGGCGCACCAACCTTACAAGAAAAATTTTTCTTTCCTTGTCTCGTTCGAAAAATTTCATGTGACTAAGTCACATAGAACAGGTTTTAACAAGATCTACGAATTTAGGCATTCAAAAAGTTTCTTTTTTGAGATTGTTGATTAACTTCCAGACACCAATGAAATTCACTTGAAAATTTACACAAATGATTACCACATGTCATCCACCCCTATTAGGTATTGTTCAACAAGCAGATTACCCAACTGCAGATTTCAAATATCCAAGTGCCTCACGCACTTTTTCTCCTCACAAAGAGTTATTTCCAAGCGGATTCAAGATAAATATTTTGATTTGATACAGAAAAAATTATTGGAACGTATAACCTTTATCCAATCACGTGATCAGAACAAATCACAACACAATCACATGACCAAGACCTTTTTTAATTTTTTGTATAAGAAATATAGATTCTACTTTGGGATTTACCAAGCCTGTTCGCACCCAGTTCACACTTTCAAAAGAAATAATATTACCCGTTCCTGTTTGGTACCTAGTCCTTTTATTATAACTAATGGACGCAAGGCATGTATCGATCATTTTGACAAGCTGATTTTCTATCATGACGACAATATGTCAGAGAAGTCTCAAAATATGACAGAACCTCAAGAAAAACCATACGATCATTTAACCGTTGGCAGGATTACAGACTTAAAAAGTGTTTTTCTTCACGTTAAGGCACGACGTTCCTTACCCAATATCAGGCTAATAGCTATGAGAATATCATCAACAAAGGACAAACTTATATATACAGAAAATTGTATAGTGATCTTGACCATAATTTTAGTACAAAACCAAGTACCAAACGTCAATAAGAGAAACATTTCGAACGCAACCGTAGACGTGTATGTAACGACACTGGCATTGATCTTACCACAGCATCAAGAGAGGAACTCCTTTTAGCATCACGACGCAAGTCATTCCTAATGATAAAATTAGATCGTATTCGCAAACCGCTTGTGCACCTTAAATACCACACAAAATTTGCTTACCCATCACAGGTAGATTATGATTTTCCAATTCTGACATTAACATTACCCGTTACCCCTTTACCAATTGCGGAAGAACCTCGACCTTCAGCTCCTGCTGTTTCGGTAGACTTATCTAAGGTCCCAGATGACCTATTGGCGTATATACCAGATCACCCAGTATACAAAGGTGATATTCATAACCAACTCACGGATAAACAAAAGGCAAAACTTCTACCCTTACAAGTGGGTAGTAAAGCTTGGAAACAGCATATACGAGCGCTTAAAAGTATGAAGGAAAGTGAATCACTAATCAACCAACAAAATTCTGAACTTCGAGAAAAAGCAAAACTTTGGAATACTTGCTTTGATAGGATTGATCAACACCTTCATTTGGCAACTAAACTAATCGTCCTGCAAGATCTACAAGGAGAAAAAGCATTAATTGAACAAGAAATATTAATGATTCCCCTAACTTCTAATACGAAAAAGAAAAAAGTCGATAAATTGAATGATAAGATTAGAAAATTGTCGCCACAGATCGTGGAATTATTGTCCGCATTACCTTTATTAAAAGATATTCCATATTACATCACAGAGGAAGAACGCGCCTTAGAATTACGACCTAATAAACGTACGGTTAATATAAACCACAATTTAGATCCGCTCTTATCACCTCACCCCATTAAACGTGCCCGTATAAGTGATTCATCTGAATCAAGAACCGATACATCTTCTACCCTTAATGGTTAATTTAGTGTTTAAACTTTATTTTTATATATATAGTTATCGTGTTATTTTGTAGTTTATTACAATAGGTTTCCGATAGTTTATACTTTTTAATTTAGAAATTTTGGTATTACTGAACTTCTAGATATTAGATATTCGTCAATTATTTTAGGCATTCATTTTACGTCTTATGTTTCTTTTCATCACAACAACTTAAAATAATGTAAACCATTCCTTTCCTTACAGTATTCACGGAAGGCAACCTTGACGGTTGAAAGGAAAATATGGGTCGATAGTTCTTTTGTTCGATTGTTTTTTTAATTGGTTCGATAATTTGCTAATTCGGTTGGGTCTTAGCAGATCGTATTTTTTCTAGTCAAGGCTTGATTTATTGGGCGAAGTACTACATTGTGTATTCTTTTTCGAGTTTAGTTTTCTTTTCTCACTGCATTATTATCAATGTACTCTCCTGGCTTACCTTAAAATAAATAAATAAATAAATGATAATTATACACTTCTTTTCTTCCTTTTTTCACGTTTTCTTAGTTTTCTTTCTTTACACTTCCTTTGACTATGACAAAAAGAAACAACTTACGGAATTTGAGCGTGGAATAATTATTGGTTTTTACCAATCAGGAGACTCTGAAAGAACCATATCTGAAAAATTAGGCTGTTCAAAAACAGCTATCCATAAAACAATATCAAGATATTGTGAAACAGGTACTTTTACTATTGCTCCTCGCAGTGGACGACCTAAAAACTTAAATGAATGTGATAAACGACACCTAAAGCTTATTATTAATAAAGAAAGGCGTGAACCAGCAGAAAAAATAAGTGAAATTTTTGTAAATTCAACTGGGAAGGAAGTGTCTTTAAACACTATGCGAAGTACACTTTATGAAATGGGATACCATAGCCGAGTTGCCCTTCGAAAGCCTTACATAAGTAAATTAAACAGATGTTTTCGATTAAAATGGTTCCGAGAAGATGTTTGCGGACAACAAATGACTGGAAAAAAGTCATCTGGAATGATGAGTCAAGGTTCACGCTATTTCAAAATGATGGTAAGATCCATGTTTGGCATCTCTCAAAAGAAAAATATGATGTTAATTGCCTTGCTCTGACGGTAAAGCATGGTGGAGGTGGCATTATGATGTGGGGATGTTTTTCATGGTATGGATTAGGTCCGTTGGTAAGAATCGATGGTCAGATTAATAGTGAACAATACATAGAAGAAATTCTAGGGTATCATTTAATACCATTTTTAGAAGAGTTTGAAGAGGAAAATGGCGAATATTTGTTTTAACAAGATAACGCAATGATTCATACAAGTAGACAAACACAAAATTTCATCAAAGAAAATGTGATAACTCTTTTGCCATAGCCAGGACAAAGTCCCGACTTAAACCTTATCGAGCACTTGTAGGACAAACTCAAGCGTAACATCCGATCAAGGAAGGAAAAACCAAAAAACATAATCGAATTAGAGAAATTTTTACAAGAATCATGGTCGCAAATATCCAGTGAGATTTATCAGAAACTGGTTGCTAGTATGGAAATCGAATAAAGGTGGTTCTAAAGGCACATGGCTTTCCAATAAGGTATTAGTGAGAATTTTAGTTAAAATTTTATATAGGTTAACATAAAAAATTAACTCGGCAATTAGCTTTTTTTTTTAAGAAATTTTAAAGTTTTTTAATGAAAATTTTCACTTATATGCTAGCTATGGGTAGGATTATGTTTTTTAA